>VXBP01006841.1:346182-434288 GCA_013400115.1 Rhinopomastus cyanomelas
CATCCGCTACCGCGCCCGCCTTGCGCGGGGCCGGGCGAACATGCCGTCCGCGAGGGCAGATGCCCGCCGGCTCCTACCTTGGACGGGCCGAGGCCGGCCAGCAAGGACACCAGCAGGAGGTTGAGGACGATGGCGGGCGGCCGCATCCTGATCCCGGCTCTGCCTCTCCGCGCCGCTCGTCCCGCTCATTCACGCCGCTCCCGGTGCAGCGACCGCGCCGGCAGCAGCCGCACTCGCTGCCCGCGCGCCCGAGCCTGAGAGGTAGCGGCAGCGGCAGCCGCCCGGGGGACGCTCATTCNTGGGATCCTCCCAAAGGGCGCGTCGCATGCCACCGGGGTTTCCTTTTCCATCCATCACCAGTGTATTTGTGGTCAGACAGCACTGGATTACCAGTCTGCCAACCCAGTGGTCCACAGTCACTCTTCTACAGCCAGAGATGAGGAGAGACAAGTGGGGATGTGATTTTGGCACAGCTGTGTGTGTGGCCCAGACATCAGTTAATGCTGCAGCACCTTCACCACCCTGTTAACACAGGCAAAGTATGTTGAAGTTCCATAATATAACTGAGTTTTTCAGCACTACGTGAGGAAAATGTGTTAGTTTTGCAGTTGGCTTTTTTTGGGTTCTTAGATTCTCTGAGGCCTACACTATCTTTTCTCATCACCTACGCCAATTATGTTGGGCATTTTTAGTGTTGCGTTATTTTAACAAAGAGGAAAATAGGGTAAATATCAGAGAAACAAAATGTGAGGATTAAAAATAACCCTAACATCTGAGCTTGGGAGTGTGTTTCCCTTGAGACACAAGGGCAAGGCATGGTTTTCTAACTTGTGCTCTTGAGTCTAGAAGCACTAAGCTTTCATCTTCAGCAGTTAAGACCGCAGCTGAAAGACAAGTGGATCTGAAAAGGTTTCATGTCAGCATTAATGGTCCCAGACCTAAACCACCAGTAAACTTCTTAGGAAGAAATTCTTTAATGAGACAGTGGTTGGACACTGGAAGAGGCTGCTCAGGGAGGTGGTGGAGTCACCATCCATGGAGGTATTTAAAAAAACGAGTAGCTAGAGCACTTGAGGCCATGGTGTAGGGGTTAGGAAGCTGTTGGGATGAGGGCTGGTCTTGATGACTCTGGACGTCCTTTCCAGCCAGGATGATTCTATGATTCTCTGAAGAAGGAGACTCCACGTCCTCTCCTGAGCAGCCTGTTCCAGTGCGCTGTCACCCTCACAACAAAGAAGTTTTTCCTGATGTTGAGGTGGAACCTCCTGGATTCCAGCTTGTACCCATATTAATAGTAATGTAACATTAACATAACATTAGAAGAATAACTTGAAGAAAGAAAAATTACTTGTAGACTAGGAAGTCTTCAACTCTTTCCACAGACAGGCTTTAAATGTTAGTTTTGGCTAATTCCTTCAGCCAAGAAAACCAATAGTTTTGAGCACTGTAAGCTTTCAATCTGATTCCATTATAGCTGTCACTCAGCTGTGCTGAGACTCTTCCAATCAAATTACAAGTCATTGGCGCTATCTGGGGCCACAGCACTGAATATTTTGCATATAAATCCGTGGCAGTGGAAACTCTGTTTACCTGACAGAAATGATCAGAGCTGTTCCAATTACTACAGTCAGTTTTCCTGCAGAGCCATTTCATACTTGAGTGCAGTTAGGCTTCATATGAGAAATGAGGAAATTTTCAGATGGGGCAGAACTGTGAGATTATCCAGGAAAGGAATGCTAAAAGCTCATAAATCTGTAATGGCTTCTGAATTCTGTCTGTGAGTTAGTTATTTGAAAACTGTTGAAGTCCTTACCCTTAAACCATTTTCTGTGCGCACCTCTTGGTTTAATGTAGTAACTGGGTGCTAGAAAACACAGAGAGGGCATATGTGGGTTCCAGACAAATTTCTGGCAGGAGTTAAGATAATATCCTGAGTCATTAATTGGGAAGATGCTGTTTCTGTCTGCTGAGGAAAACATATAGGACTTCCATTGCTGTGGTACAAGGCCTGAGTTCAGTCGTACATAAAGTACTTGATTGTGCAGAAAAAAAAAAGCACACAACAGAACAGCAGTTGTCTTTTTGGAGAACTACTTTGACACTGACAAACTGACAAGAGATGAACCATGTTTCAGAATCTTTGGCTTGGCTAGCTGGGATTTTTTTTCCTACAGAGGAAACAAAAGCAATCATATTGTTTGATTGCCTCCTTGTTCATCCTCCCAGTATTCTTTAGAAATTAAATGTTAGCTAATGTAATCCAAATTTAAGAGAAGGATCAACATGTCAATTTTCTATTGTCTTTGGGGGGAAATGTATTTGTGATGGTACAGGTGACAGAACTACATTGTACTGCCATCAGAAAAAATATGTTTATGTTTAGTGTTCAGCGTTACCATTACCTCTGAGTCATGGGCTGAAGGAGTCTCTTACGCATCTGATGTTGAGATGTGCTTGGACAAGGAGAGCGGTGTGCTGTGAAAGTTTGATTTTTATAATACTGTCTCCAAACAGGGGAAACTGCTGTTGGAGTTGATGACATCAGTTTGATGGTTTCTGGATAATTAGTTCCGTTTCTGCATAGAAATGGTTGGAAAAAGCGGATCTGGAAGTCATCAGTTTTCAAAGAGATAACTATGTGAAGGTCTGTGACAAAATGTATTAGAATACAGTACTAAATTGCATTGCCTGGTAGACATTTGGCTGTCACTTGTGTTCAAACACTTTTGTGTTATGCTTCCAACAGAGGAGTAAGATTAGGTTTGAAACAGCAGCCTGCCTGGGCTAGCACGTGGAAATGGAGCCTTTACTCCATGAGATTCTGTGGCAATGTGGTTATCTATGGTAGAAAAGCAATTTCACTTGTCTTTACCTCAGTGAAGGTAGCAGGCATTGCACATATTTTGGTTGTTTAGAAACACGGAAGTAGAAGCTCTCGATTTTATTGTTCAGCCTTCTAAACTGAGAAAACATTTTGACTGCGGAGATTTGCAAAATTAATTCTTTGCTGTATATTGACAGGACTCTAAAAATTAGAGTCTACCTTCTTCAGTCAAAGGACTACAGAAATCTTGCTAAAAGTTTTTTAACAGTCTTGCTTTTTCCAGAGTATTAGATGATGGCTTTTAAAAACATGGCAAGGATTTTCATGGGACTCAAGTCTTTCATTCGCTGTGGCTGACTGAAGGAGGAAGATCAAAGCAAGATCAAAGGCACTCGTATACAGCAAGAATCAGATATAAGGAGTAGGTGCTTTCTCAATAAGCTTTTCATAAGACAACAAAGATTTGCAGAAATGGCACATCTGTCTATCTAGGCCATGGGAAAATTTGCTGTTTGTATTTCAGAGCGTCAGATTGTAGTCCTCAGAATAACACAGATTAGATTCGTTGAAAGGTAGCGGACAAAGCTTTATATTAATGTTGTACGTTTGGAACTGGCATCTGCACAGAGAAGACTCAGCGGAACGGTTTGCATGTTTTGACAAACAGCTTTCTGTCTTGGTGAGCAAGAGTGGCATTTGCTTGGCACTTAAGAGAACATCACTAGGAAGGAGATCTTTCCTACTGATGTTGCTTTTTTCTGACCTGGTCATTAGAGGATGTTATAAAGGTTTGTAGTTGTAGCTTCAAAGTGTTTACACTGCAGATCTCTATTAATTATAAACACACAGAAGTGGAAAGGGAAAGATAAGAGGCAGGGGACAGACTGTGAACAGCGGTATACAAAGAGGAAAAGGACTAAACCAAAAGGCAAAACAATTACTTAAAAATGTTTTCTCATTACCTGCTGATTCTAGAGAGCTTTAAGCTCATCCTAAAAGCGCGTGTTTTACCAAAGTGTTATGAGCTTGTATTTATAACATTTCCAATTAACCCTTAATCAGCAGTGACTTCCTGTATCATGGTAGGACCTTGTTGCATTTTTTTAAAAGACAATGCATTTCATAATTACAAATGGTGAGCTGACTTATCGTTTAGGAACCTTTTGATAATTACCTGTCCTTAATTGGGAATACGCTGGCTTTGCTTGTATGCATACACCTATTTGTGGCTAGATACTATACATGTGTCTGTGTTACATATGTACAACGTACATGGCTAAAAGAGCTGTATCTGCTGCATAAGTAACACAGAGCCTTAGAAATGCTTAGTGTCACTTAGCTTCCAGATTTTTAGAATGTGATTGTTCCTTTTTTTTCTTCTTGCATAGTCTGCGGTGACCTCAGAAGTTAGCTTAATTGCACCATTGATAATTAAGCATCACTTACACCGGTTGATGTTTTTGTTGTTCCTGTTACATCTCAGCATCTGAGTCATGGATTTGAATGAATACTATCTCTTAGGGTACAAAAGTTGTTTGAGAAGATGAGGAGGCAGATGCTCTGCACAGAGCACACTGGCTGTGTTGCTATTGTACAGTAGCAACGGAAATATGGATGAGCTAAGCTGGATGAAACCTCAGGTATAGCAAAGAATTGGTACAACTGGCAGAACTTTACACCCATCTCCTTGGGCAGTGCAAAGTTGACTCAATTCCTGTCACCTGTGGTGCCAAGATGGTAATTTTACCTCTCTGTGTTAAATTGTGTCTGTGACAGTCTTCTGGCTTCTCTGCTAGGTTCAGTCTGACAACTATCAAACCTATATTTTGGGAACAGAGAGACTGCGTCTGTAAGAGCTTGGGAATAGTTTTCACCAGTTAAAGATGGTGGTGTAAACAGATCCTGGGTGGTGTTGTCTTTCTCTTGTTCACTTCAGAGGAGTAATTCCTGTAAAAATGTTAAATGCCTTTGTCGAGCCCTGTGAGAAGCTTCGCGTGTCATGTCTAGTCACAATTTATATGTGGGTGAGGTCAGGCACAGTCTAGCTGATGTAGCAGGTGTGCTTTCTACACTCATTCTGGGTTTATGTGTTGGTATTGGTGTGGTACTCTTCGATCACTAACTTTGTTATTGATGTTCTTTAGTTTCGTTTGCATTTATAAACTTTTATGGAAAATCTTGCAGACCGACTCAGAATGGAAGGCTCATTGTTTGGATGAACGTGGCAATGCTTATCTAGTGTTCTCATCAGTTTGTGAGTAACTCCAGAGGCACAAGCAGACTAGGAGTCCCGGCCAATGTCTAATTGCTCTGCATTCAAAATGATGGTGGGGGTTTGGAGACAGTGAGAAAGAAAACAACTTATTATGATGTGAAAACAATAACCTAAAAATAAGAGGCGCCTGGTTTTGTACATGTTGACTACTCTTCTCAACAGCTCGGTAACCACAAAGGAAACGGCTTTCCTTTAAGGCACTGTGGGGAGAGAACTGTCTGAAAAGGGCTTATTGCTACCACCCTTCATGAAAAGATGTGGCTTTGAATGAAATGTGCACAACAGTCGTTTGAGATGTGTGACCTACGTAATCATACCGTGTCCTGAGAGACTAGGGTAGAAAATTGTTTTAGTCAGAATAATTAAACTCCCCCTTTGTATTGTTTCTCATCAATTCAATATTCTTCTATAAACCAGCCCTTCAGATTGATGAGCTGTTTCCATGTTACTATTGTTCTGTAAGACAAGGCTCCTTGATCAATTGCCAGGTAACTGTTTCAGTCTTTTCCCAATGCTCTGCTAATCCAGGACATTAACTTAATTTTAATTGAATAATATTCATTATTCAAAAAATCCCCTTTGTTGTACTTCTGTATATGTTAACACTATTTTATACAAACGATGTAAGTATAATCATTGTGTTGGTCCCTTCTTCCCCATCTTTCTTCTTGTGCAGAAAACAATCAGGCTCCCAACTAAAGAAGGAAGCTACTGGAAAAAATAAAGGAGCTTGGAATCATTGAAATTATCACCCAAAGGGCAAGATCAGTTGTATGTGGAAGTACAAGAGAGCTCTAAGATACAATTTTGAGAAGCTTATGAGTGATTTCAGTGTACTGCTGTGAAATAAGTTTCTGCTTGTCTGCAAGGAAATGGTTTACTGAAGCATAAGTAGATGTGCAGAGAGACTTCAAAAGCAGGGGCTAAACAGACGTGATGGTGATGCAGGTAGTGACTCTTTCAGGGTGAAATAAGGAAGAGATTACAGTGACAGCGTGCTTTAAAGCAATGTATTTTACCTTACCCCAAATTATGTTCCCTAACAAATAAACCAGTTCCCTGGTTACAGTGTGCCAGCTGCCTCCCTTTCAGCTGAAAGAATGGCTTTTGATTTCAGGTGCTCTTCCCTCAATAGTTATTCCAGCAGTCACACCAATGCCTTCCCTAAAAACAAATAAATAAGTCAAGAGAGCGGTGTCCCTGAAAGGAACAAGAGGTGCTGAGTGCCTGCAGGGTCTGAGTACACACCAGCCGCTTTTGTTCTCATAATGATTCTGAAATGCTTGATGCTCATGGCAGACTGAAGGAGGAAACCAGAGAAGAAATTTTGGAATGTCTTCTGTAGTGAAAAGTTTGTATTTTGTGAATCCTCGTAAGAATCCCTCAGTATATATTGTTTCGGTAAAGGGTAAGAAAAAGCTATTCCCACTATCGGAGAGGTGTCCCTGCCGTGGCAGGGATGTTGGAGTAGATCCTGAAAGCATGTTCCCTTGGTTAAATGTAGACATCAGGGTCTTGCAGCACATTAAACTATCTGGCTGTAAAAGATGGACTAATTGCCACAATGGCTGATTTTTAGCCATCCATGCCTCTGATGGCCAAGCATTCAGTTAATTTTCTGCCTAACAGTAGGTCATATTATAGACCTTATCAAACTTCTTTGCTTTCTGCTCATGAACTGTGCTCAAGGCAGGTGTCTGTTTCTGGTCAGACCTCAAGCAGACTAGGTGTAGAGCTGCTGATCAGAACAAATCGTAGTGATGGAAAGAGGAACTTTAGCAACAATATGGTTTGACATTGCTTTAAAGGAGTCGAGACATCTGCTTGGATGATTTAGGGCCTCTGTAGCGGGCAGTCAGAGGCTTGCTTATGTTGAGGGCAAACTTGTAGGAATCAGCATAAGAAACAGCTTGCCTGATAGGTTTTCTTTAGAGTCCTCTGCGGGCACCTTTTGGAACAAACCACCCAGGGAAGTGGTGGTGGTTAAAAGATGAGTGGATGTTAAAAGATGTGTGGATGTGACACTTAGGGACGTGTTTTTGTGAGTGGCTTGGGAGTATTTGGCTTCTGGTTGGACTTGATGCTAGAAGGTCTTTTCCAGCCTAAATGATGTCTTGGTTCTATGAACGTTGGAGGCTAAGTGGCTAAGCTGCATAATTTAAGTACGTAAAGGTAGGTGGTGCAGCTGTCGCCCCTTCCCTACCTATGGACCCGATACACCGTTAAGTGCTGAGATCTCATAGGAATTAATGTCGGGGTTTTTTTCTAGCAGTATTGAATACACTTTTACTTTCAATTCATAAACCTTTATTTAATTTTTATGAAAACGCATCTCATGTACAATGCAAGTAGTTCCTGACTAAATTATTGATCTTTTAGACTACAATACTAGGTTGTTTGGAATTGACCTTGCAGGAGAAATGCAGTTCCCAATACAAGGATGCTACACTGAATGCAATTAGATAAAGGATTTGTTTTGTTTGTTGGTCAGAGTGATCACAATTATGCTAAGGAAGTGAGCTGAAGTGAACCTTAATATCTTCATGTGACAGACGTGTGGCAGGTTGATTTTTTCACTTTGCTTTGTTTAGGGTGGCTACACAGTCCTTTGTAGATGTTTTTCTCAGCAGGCAGTTCATTGATGCAAAACAGGGTCTGTGTTTCTGACTGGATACCTAAGCCCACTAAGACGCAATCAGATGCCACACGCCATTATTTAATCTTTACGTAGAGTTGTCAAGTCCTAATAGTTTCACAGGGATTTAACCATCACAGGGTAAAGTGGCGTGCAGAAGGCCTTCATAGCAATCTTGAAGTTATTACAGACTCTCAAAATGTAAATCACCAGAATGGAATGAATGTCTGACTTTGTAACGTTCACTTAGCAATTCTAAAACAATGCCCTCTTCTTTAAGTGCAATCATGATCGAGAGGTAGTAATGTTCCCTAGATGAGACTTTGAAATGTCTAATTGTTTGGCCTGGCATCTTAGAATTGTAACTCCCAAGAGTTTGCGTAGCCCAGCCCAATGCAAATCTACCCAAGAGGAATAATAGAAGGGATTGGGCATTTTTCATTTCCACCTGACGTCTTCCTGTCAACAGTTTGCAGACTGCTCTTTGAAGCCTTTTCAAAGGGACATAATTCATAAAGAGCTTCCATTCCTTATTGTTCAGACACTTTTATGAAAGATTAGCCATACTCAGTATATCCTCTTATTTTAAAGTATGAAGAATTTGGTTCATTTTTTACCTTCTTTTGGAGATTCTGAATAGCTCCCAGTTACATTTTCGTTCTTTAACGTTAGCGTGTCCAGGAGGGCAACTGAAAGCTTTCAAGTCTCAGATGAAAGAAACACGTTCTTAGACAATTAGACATAGCTAGGTTTTTTTAGTGATGTGTTTTGTTTGGTCATGCGACCTCTGTTATTCAACAACTTCTGCCAAGTTGGGTTGTGCGTTGAAGACAACCCTTCATAGCTGTTAGAGCACCCTCTTAACAGGAAGGTGTTTTCCTACTGATGATTCTGTTTCTTCAGTAGTTTAAAGTTTCACCTGAAACTCTGCACTCGTCTGATGAACGCAGTTGTTTCATCTTCATGGATGAAAGAAAGGGATGATTTTGAAGTGAATGAGTGGCTGCTGGAGATGTGTCTGGAGACAAAGGAGACTCTTAGGGCATAGTGGTGTGATCCACTCAGTGGTGGTACTTTGTTAAACGTTGGATTGCCTGTATTCTGTTTTTTCTAATGGGATTCAGAGGTGGGTGTTGCTTGCTTCCATCATTTGTCAGAATGAATTAGAACACTCTAACAGAGGAGTTGAAAAATATGGCTGGTGCAGAGCGAGAGATGGCAGTATTTGAGTGAAGCGGACAGAGGCTTCAACTACTGTTACAACATACTTATTCAAGAACAGCAACAATGCTGGTAGGTTTTCCAGTCTCCTTAGAACTCTTCTGCACATAAAATATCACCAGACCTGTGTTCACTTTCTTGCGGTGATTTTCTCGAGTGATTACTCTCTAAGAAATTGAGTCTAGTGAAACTGTAGAAAGATTAGACTTAACCTCTTTGGCCGGAAGAGTTGGAAGTCTCCTGAAGTCACAGAAGTGCAGCAGGCTTGCCTGGGGAGGGAGAGTACGTGTCATCACCGGCATGGAAGTATTTTTATGAAGCAGGTTTTACAGCTGTCTGAAGTGTTTTCCGTGCGAGACTTCTGACCGCATCCCTGCCCACATTACGGCCTGTTGTGTGCATTTGTGTAGAGTTTTTAACAACACCAGTTTTTCTTCTGTTAACCACTGAGACACACTAACATTTTTGCATATTCCTTCTGGACGGTTCAAAGGCCATCAAGAATTGGGCTGTTTGTTTGACTTCTGGGTTTGCTGTGAGTGACTGCTACAGACCTCACGCTCATTCTTTTCTTACCTACTTCTACCTGTAGGTAGCTTGTTTTCCTGGATCCCAGTAACTTGGTGTGACTGCTGGATACTGTCTCTCGTGTCACGTCTCCTAATGGGCTCTCTCCTAACAGTTTGTTTTGAGCTTCTGCATCTGGTAAAGATAATAAGCACGACATCTCTGTTAGTCACAGCCGTGCCTGCAGCGAAGGGCACACTGGGTTGAGTTTAAAATAGATTTTTCTCCTGTAGTCTGTGCGCTCAAGCCCACGATAATTACTGAACAAAATGTTCTTAGAGGTTTGCCTGAATAGCATCAATCAATGGCACTGCTTATGAAGGCAAAAGCCGTTTTTGAGACAGCGAGAGGCTGTGCATGTGAACTGGCATTAACTTTCCTGCAGCACTGTAATCTAGACCTAATGTTTTTGTTTTCATTTTCAGCTAATAAATAGGTTTGCTGTGACCAGACTGTGCATGCATATGTGTGTGTGTGTGTGCCTCCCTTACAAGGAGAATGGAAGGACCACTCCCTTTTGTCCTGGAATGACAAGTGTTCCTCCCCGTGAACTAGCAGCTGCAACAACAGCCATAGTGCATTGTTTTTGAGGAGAACTCAAGAAGTTCATCCGTGCAGCAGAAACTGGTAGAAGCAAGAATAAAATCCATGGAGAATAATCTTACTCTGAGTGTAGCGAAGAGGTATGTTTTATTTTTCCATAGAATAGGGATAGTCTTGGCTTATTTATTAGAAAGGGCTTCATCTTTCTTGCTTGTTGGGGGGGTTTTTTTTGTTTTTTTAAAATTGTCTAAAGATGAGTTTAGTCTGTTCTTCAAGTTGTTCTCCTCAGGAGAGTCCTTCTCTTAACAGGTAGAGGCTTAGACCAGGCACCTTCTGTGGAGATTCATGTCTTGGACTTTTCTGCTTTAAGAATGTGTCTCCTGGGGCCAGCCACTGCTTTTTTGCACTTTTAGTAGAGACAGGAATGACTGGAAGAATACTTCATTTTAAGTCCTTTGCATTGGTCTGAAATGCTGTAGCAAATGTTATCTCAGGGATCTGGCTGTACTCCACAGATTAACAAATCATGTAGTTGTGTGGTCATCTGAACAGAAAAGATAAGTAATGGGAGCACAGTCCCAAGTGTCTGCAGAGACTGTTATGTACTTAATTCAGAAGAAGAATGATACTGTACAATATGGGGATTTCTCCTTCTTAATTATTTTGGCCAGAAGACAAAGGGAATAGATGTAATCAAAATGTTGTTCTTAGCCAATGAATTCTCCTTAGAGCAATATCAAGGACATTTCCCGATTAAAAAAAAAGGTAGAGGTGGATCTCCAAGACCGTGAGAATGTTAGTGCTCTTGAATACACATCTTTGCAAATGAATACTGTCCCTCAAACCATATACTTAGTGCTAGGATATGAAGGTCTTACACTTCTGAAAAAGTACTGCTGTTTCAAGGTAGTTCTTTATAGCTCTTGGAATTCATTTAGACGCCGTTACAGGGGCACAAGAAGAAGAAACGGTGCTTGTGTACTGCCGTGTATTCTTTGTTAGAGTGCTTGGTAATTCAATCAAAATTCTGGTGTGAAGTCCTACTGTCAGCCACAGCTGAATTTGCAGGTGTTCCAAAGGCGACGCGCCGGCGTAGCTGAGAGACAGCGCACGGCTTTAATGCAGTGTGCCAGGGGAATTCCGGGAGCTCAAGGTAATAACATCTTCTACATTAGTGTGCAGTGAAGCGAGCACAACATTAATCTTCACCGAAAAGTTCAGTTCTCCTGCAAAGGTGCAAAGGTAATATAAGCCACATCAGTAGAGGGAACAAGCCATCCCTTCTTTCACTGCAGTTTGCGAGAATTAAGTGTTGGGGAGGACAGACAGCAAGTGTCTTGATACTATCAGCTTGTGTATATTTAGCTTGAAATTTTTAAGACTTAATCAGTGGAAAGAATTATTTCTGAAATAATTTGTGCTGTGGTACCTGACAATCTCCTCCAAGTGCCCTGTTTTCTGGAGGCTGTGTTTCTGCTATTAATGTGCCTTAGGCTGAGTCTTACTTCATAATGTTGCCACCTGGGGACAAGTTATTTCGCAGGTTACAGACATTAGTTTGGTCGCGTGTGGAGAAACGGAAGGAAAGTTGGGTGACTTCCAGCTGGGTCTTGTGTGGCAGCACAAAGTGTATGAATGGAACGGTGCTGCTGCGCTCTGGTTTTCTTCCCTTGTAGGGAGAAAATCTGTGTCTTTGTGAAAGTAGCTGTGTTTGACATTGGCTTTAACTTTCTCCCCTCTCGCTATCAGTGTGATTAGAAATGTCATGAACTTGGTATCAGCGTGACTTCATTTGAGGGTCAAAGGGATATGTAGGGGTAAGGAGAAACAGACAACGTGAACCTGATCATGCAGCAGAAGCGTGGGAGACAGTATCCTGAACTCTGAGGAGGAGATTTGATGAAGAGGCCAAAGGAAGCAGGAGGAATAGGCTAGTGTTCTGGTGGGAAAGCTGTGCCCTGCATTTGTTGTGACATTTTTTGCAGGAGAGCAAGAGCTTTTTTTCAGATCTGTCAGAAAAGGATTTCTGCCTCCACGGCTAATCCCTGCGACAACCTCAGCTGGCACTTTTTTTGTTAAGGTCAGCTCCCCAGGTGCTTGGACAATGCAGTACTCTGGGGAGGCGGAAGGAATAAGATGTCAAATTTTATGTGTCTTCCCCGGGTGGTACCTAAAGCAGCATGACCTTCCCATACCTTGTCTCTGCCCTGGGGCACAGCTCCTGCGTGTGTGCAGATTAGGCGTGTGAAGGTACTTACTTGCACTGCGGAATGCTAGGCACGATTTTCCATGCCCAATTTTTCTTAAATGCCTTTTGTCATTTGGCAACTACTTGCTGGATCGGTTCCACTCATTTTTGTGGCTGAGGAAACAACTCCTTCTGCGGCTCTTTGCAGAGCAGAGATCGTGGTGACGCCAGGGCAATAGAACTATTGAATGTCTCAGCTTACAGATGAGGAGGAAACGCTGGAATTCAGTCTACGGGCACCTGGCGAGGTTTAACGTAAGGGTGTTTGTGTGTGCGGCACTTTCGAAGTCCTGGATACTGTGTCGCTGCAAGAAATAACAGCGCAGTCTCCTCACTACGATCTTTCACTGCATGCAGGATCAACCTCAATGTAGTGCTGGCAGGGAGTATCTTAATTATTCTGGATGACAGTGAGCGATTGCAAAAGAATTTTACTGCTCAGGCCCTACTGAATTTTCATTAGGAGCACATAGAATTTTGAGCAGAAAACCTTTTTATCCCTAAAAATGCACTCGTGACTAGAATTTTTGCGTAAAATTGACCGAAAAACTTTGGCTAAAATACAGGCTGAGTGATGGGGGAAAAGAACTTGTGAACTTTTTTTCAAAAGTTACTTGTTGAACACAGTTGCATACTTTCCATACAACAGTCTGTTCAGTCTGAGATGCTTTGAGTTCTATTTTGTCCTTCAGAATTTGCAAGCGATGGGTTTTTTTCCCAGTGTCATCATGCCCATCAAAATAGATGGTAGCAGTGTAATTCTTAGTTATGTGATGTGGAAAGGCCTTGGTGTGGTGTTTTGCGTAAACACATAGATGTACGAGTAGCTTTGGACAGGTTGTGACCCTGTTGTTTTTAATGTGGCCTTATTCTGCACTAACTGGTGGATGTTTATCTTATTTTATTCTTGCACCTGGGGGCCTTTTTTTGCTCCGTTCCAGTCATCAGTAGGCCCACAGACACCAGGTGTGAATGCAGTCTCTGGATAGAGACGTGCCCCTCCGCTAATTTCAAGCACCTACCTTTTGTTTTTCGATGAGTACTTTTATTGTCTGCTCCATCAGTGGCGTGTGCTCCAAAAATGATTGTAGACTTCCTTGATTTCCCAAGCTTGAGACATGGCTTTTATACATAGGATGCTTTTAATAGTGCTCATGTTAATGCCTAAGAATTGATTTTGTTCTGCTTCAAGGTTGTAGTCCTTGTAGAGACCAAGGACACTTGAAAGTCAGAGTTGGGATGGGGAAAAAAATTGCACTAGCATGGTTGTAGAGTAACTCTTATCTTCCAGTTGCCTTCAGAAGGAGAAGCTTTACAGAATTTTTTTTCACCTACCTGTTAATGGAAATAAGCATCACAGATCTTAAGCTACAGCAGTTCTTATATCCTGCACTGAAGTGAGCTGGTTGGCACAAATTCACTGAGTTCTCCATACTGCTACCGGCTTGTTCTGTCAGCTGAACCTAAATTCTGTGTCTCTTGCTTAAAACACCAATCTGCAAAACCACTGCGTGTTGGGAACTTTTTCCACTCCTGCAAGTTGTTTCTGTAGGGCAGGCACACACTGCAGCATAGATTTCATCAGGTTTATAAATAACTGACTGTGAGACGCCGATAAGGAAAGGTTATTCAGTTTTTCCAGTCTCTTTGTTGCAGATTGAGTCTGCTTGAATTCATGAATATGTAAAGTTATCCTACTGAAATTATCCTAGAATAGTCCCGGTGAGACTTACTGAGTAAGTAACTTTTCCTTCTAGAAGCTTTTATTGTAGCTTCAGCTTGTGCGGCTAGTACTTAACTATCTTACTTCTTTGATTCCATTTATGTAGTAAGTTTTCATATTAAATGTACCCCAGGTCTCATGGTAAAAGCCATAAAAATATGACTGATTGCTTGTGTGGGCAGCTATCAGCATCAGTAAACTGTTTGTTCAGCCTCCTGCCCTCAGGAAAATTTGAAAGGAAACTTCTGAGTCAACAAGGAGAAGAAAGTTTGGGGTACTTTGTCGTTGTGAGCTTGGGCAATACCACAGGGATGCTGATCAAGTAGCTTTTCCTGCATCAGGTGAATCAAACCTAGTGCAAGACCAGACTGAGCAGTGTCTTCTCATTCGTGTTGGTTACCGTGTCAGAGAAGTGATGAGAGAAGTCGGAAGGTCTCTGAAGAAATGCGAGATCTTAAATTGGAAAGTTAAGAGTTTTTAATGTAATGTAACGTCGTCTATGGACCTTCCTCTGTGGTGATCCGTCAAAATTTACTTTTTTGTACTTAGATGGAGTTTCCTGTTGTTGTTGCCTGGATTTTGTTGTTGTTAATGAAGATATCTGTCCCTGATTTTTCTCTTTCCAGTTTTTCTCTTTTCAGTGCTCCACCTAGAACATGCAAATAGCTTTTTGAAAGGAGCACAAAGTAGCTGAACTAGGAATTTTTCCAGGCAAAATTTCTGAGGATTAATAGTAGTACTGCAAAAGAATCGGGACTAACGTGTCTGAAAGTGCTCAGGAATCCCGAGGAACAGAAGTGTTCTGTCAGCTGTGCAGAACACAACAACCTGGAGTCAGGTACAACAAAGTACGGTTGCCTCCTGTTCTTGTAAAAACCAAACTTTTAGGGATTTTGCAGTGCTTAAACTCCTGTTGGTTGATGAGTACCGAGCTGTTGGTCGTGTACTGTGCAGTGAGCATTAGCTTTTCGTTCGGCTGAAAGTCTGGACAGTGGACAAATAGCTTGGAAAGCATGACTTCGGGCTGTGACTCTTGCCGAGTGCAATGCGACTAGTGAAGGAGAAAGGCCTTCCCTCCAGCCTTGCCCAGCCTTGCTTTCCCTCCAGCCTTGCCTTCCCTCCAGCCTTGCCCAGCCTTGCCTTCCCTCCAGCCTCGCCTTCCCTCCAGCCTCGCCTGCCCTCCAGCCTCGCCTGCCCTCCAGCCTCGCTTGCCCTCCTGCCTCGCCTGCCCTCCTGCCTCGCCTGCCCTCCTGCCTTGCTTTCCTATGAAAATGCCTGTAGCCTCTCTCCTGACAAGCAGGAGTAGCTCACTCTGCATCATCCCAACAGGGATAGCATCCCTAGCTCTTCATGACCTCACAGACGGACACTTCCAAAACCAATTCTTGTGTTTTCTGAAATGAAGTTCCTAAGTCTTTGTTCAAATACAGCCTTCTCGTGTGGATGACCTTTTCATTTTCCCGTGACTGAAGTGGAACTATTAAGATGATGCTTCCTTCTGTCAGAGAGATTTTACTGTTATTTCGAAATTGGTTTTTTGCTGAATCCTCTTTGTTTTGTTGGGATAACAGAGCTCTCGGTCAGATACACAGGTATGGCTGGTACTTACACTTCTGCTTCAATTCCAGGAAAATAACCCCCTAAGCTGCACAGTTCTGAAAGGAGTGGTAGTTCTGCTTATGATGCAGAAATCTAGTGCTGCCAGTGGGTGTGTGTGCCGAAGTTAGGAGGTTGGAGTGTTCAAAGAAGTAAGTAGAGCAGTGCAAATCTCAAAGGCTTCTGAAATACAGGTTATGCAATCCAAATGCTATTACGCAATGCATGTTACATCACTCCTTCCTGTTGCACCATGCACCATACCTCTTCCCTCCCTTCCACTTCCAAAAATCAGTTTGATGAGACTGCTTCTAGTTTGGAGGCTGGCATGTTTTCAAGAAGAACCTAGCTTCGTCTGTGGTACAAGAAAAATCTCTACAAGAAGAAGGCCCTAATGGGGAACCCTAATGACAGCATGTCCCTCCCGGAAAGCTGCCACCTTAGACTGTGTCCCTATAGGAGAGGAAGTGAACAACTGTGTAAGAATGCACATGAAATGTGTGCGGAGACATGATGCGATGTGTTGTGACAGCTGGTTTTATTCTGGGCCCTTCACATGACAGATAACATTATTTCTGTAATTATTCCTAGGTTTAAGACCCAAAGTCAGTTATTTCAAAGCATGTGCTTGGACTGTTTGGCATGAAATTAATTTAGGTGTCTCATTTAAATACCCCTCTGGAAAATACCTCAGGGAATCAGAAGATCGAATGGATGAGCTGGAGCTGCATTGCTTCCAAGCCCAGAAAAAAGTCATGTATAGCTGGCTGATTTTAATTTTAAAGGTTTCAATTGCAGTGAAATTTCATCTCGAGGCTTCTGAGTGTGCAGAGTTGGTTTGAAATTTGAATGTTTGACTGCAGATATAAATGAGCTAGAAATAAGGTGTGAATTCAGAAAGGGGCTGTTGCACTGGTCTGAGGCTGGCGTGTGCCACTAGACAACGACCTTTTTGGTTTGGAGTGAGAGATCAGAACTGGAGGGAGTTGGTGTAATGGTTCAGGGAGCAGGGTCATCCATTTTTTTCCAACCTAGTATTCAATTGTCTTGTCTAGGCTCGGTACTGGTGGGACTTAGGACTTGTCTGGGGTAAAGTATGGTGTATTCAGAGCAGGCTGCTCACCTGACTTGATGTATGCAGCTAGTAACAGTGCTCGCTGCAGACTGCTGATGTGGTGTGTTACAGGTGTAGAAGGCAGAGAGGGCCACAAGGTACATAGCTGCTTTGGCCTCATTCATGAAGGTGATTAGTAAGGCTCTTGCACAGGGTTGTATTTGTCAAGTCTTGCTGTAATTTCACTGGCTCTGATTTCTTTCCTCAGACCACCTGTCTCTCTAGTTGTGCCTCTTTTAGGAAGTAAAGCTTATGTTAGACAGGGAGCCATTAGAAATCTTAGGACATACCCTCAGCATGTCTAAGCTTCTCTCCATCACCTTGTGTTTAGCATGTTCTTCTCAGGATAACCGTGCAGTTAAAAGTGTGACTGTTCTTATTGTCTTGAGTACATTTCAAAAGAGTCCATGGCTCAGAGGCTTTATAATTGAAACCTTTGAGTCGTCACAACGATTCATGATGTACTTTGCCTTGGTCTGGGAACGTGCTAATGCGCCTCTGACTGCTGTTTGGATGCTTTCATTGAATTAATGGGTATCTAAATCTAACTTTTGCTAACACTGTTCACTAGTGATCTAGTGCTGCCGCATGCGAAGGAAAAGCTGATTTATGCAAGGAGAGCCCTGTGGGATTGAGTGTGTCTTAAACAGAGCATAGGCCTTGTGGTGACCCTCTGCATGTGAACGGGTATCATACTGAACAAACGTTGTAATTGCCAAAACCAAGAACCTTTTTCATCTTAGGATCTATTTAATCAAATCACTAACCTAATTTATTAGGACTTCATCTATAAGAAAAATGACTAAGGTCCTGGAGGTTAGGGAGCTTCCCCAGATGATGAAGAGTTGGTGGGTGGAGCGATAGTTTAAAACACACATTGAAAAGTCTTTTCGTTTGGAGAGTGGCAAGACTTCCAGCCGGCATTTGGTGCCATACAGTTCGGGAAGGTGGGTCTCTAGGATTCTCTTTGTAGACAACAACTGTTTGACAGTTTATTCTCTGGGCTGTAAATTTAATGCTGTTATTAGAAAATAGACCTCTTGGAAGAGTAGCACTGTGTATGGCATTTTACAGAGAAGTCTCATCACATCCGTGTGATTCTTTGGGAAAGAACAGGAGGTGATCGGGACAACGGTCTTTCAAATTTGAGACAGGCAGTAGCAGGCTTTCTACAGGCCTGCTCAGAGCGCACTAGATCTGTGGCGTTCTTTCTTACCGCTTCCTACAGGCTCTCTTATTTTCTAGAGTGCCTGTGCCTTAAATAAAGGTTTCTGTCAGTGTGCTTCCATCTTGCCACTTACAGTTGTTTACTACTCACTAGGACAAATCATCACAGTAGTAATTGGCAGCCAGAAAAAGGCCAGGAGCCTGAAAGTTGGAGCTGACATTTCCTGAAGCTCACATGGTTTTGACACAGCAAACTACACGCAGGTAATGTAAGTCTTTAAAGGAGTAGTAACCCTGTAGCCATTCTAGTCTCCATGACCTTATTAGATCTGTAGTAGCTGACCCAGCTGGGGACCTGCCAGGGCATCTCTGGGGGATGCAGAGTTAGTGTTTCTCGCTATTGGGCTTTCAGAAGCCTGAAGTGAATGAGGCTGAGAAAGTCGCAGCTTCATTTCTCACTAGTTTAATGAGGTTAGTGATAGACTTTGAAAGAGGTCACTTGATTGATTTCTTGGCAAGCAGCCACTGCAGAATTCCTCATTAAGATGTCTCATTCACTCTCTCCTAATTTATGGTGATCAAAAAGCCAAAGCCTGTCCAGGACTGAAAAGATACCAACTTTTAAACTTGTTTAGGACAGAATAAAAGGAGAGGAAGGCTGGGACACATACTGGATTTATATCTAGATACACTGGTAGTTCATATTCCTGTCTTGTTTAGGTCTATGACTTCTGTTTCAAAAGAGTCTTAAGAAAAAAGACCATGACGTACCTGCTCCACAAGCAATTCTCTAGCTGGGGCTGCACGAGACCTTCTGCCATCAGAATGCAAGGGCACTGTTTTGCATCAGGCTTTGGGTGGAAACACCTGGATCTGCTGCAGAACAAGTCCTAGGATTTTGGAATAAGGTCAGATAGGACCAGCTGAGATTTTGATGAGGTGACGGTCAGTTTCACCTGTTACTTGGCTGAGCGCTAAGAGTGCCTCAGAGTGTCTGTCACTATGTTGCTAACAAACACTAACAGATTTCAACGCCTAAGTTACAAACAGAATTTGGAAGCAATGGTGTTTATGTCTGCCAAGCAGAGACGGAGGACTATTTGCAGAAAGGAGCTGGAATGTTTTTAATGCAATTTAGTTTTTCTATATTTGTCACTTTAGAAAGGCATCAAGCACACAACTTCAGCTTTGTCCTTTGCTTTTGCTAGTTTTCTGTCTCAGGGTCTCATAGAACCTCACTCACTGGTGCAATAAATTGAACCAAAAAAACCCCGCTAGTTTTTAAAAAAGAAAACACAGGGCTCTACACTCACACTCCAGTGTGAACAGACCAAAATTAGTCTTTAGTTTTAGGACTTTATGATGTCTGGTAGTTATGCTGATCAGCATCTTACGTGTTAAGTAAGTTTACCCAACTATTGCAATTGTCACTGACAAAATGCTGGCGAGTAACTTCACATCTGCAAAATGTGTTAGCAAGTAAGAAATACAAACTCAAGAAAGCCATCAAGTTTTTAATCTTACTGGTCTGGAGATGCTCTTCTAATGGACATAGAGTTCTCTCAACTATTTGGCTTTAGGAAATCAAAAGGTTTTCAAAATGTTCACGTGTTTTCCCTCAAAAGAATGTAGTGCAGAAGCAGCTCATTTAAAATATGCATGCAAGTGTGCATGGATGCTAACTGGATTCAATTTTTCGTGACTTAATTTGAATTAACTCGATAGGTCTTTTGGCACAAGCTGTACGGCTAATTATTGCTTGTTTGGGTGCTCTGTCTCAGTGAGCACAGCAATCAAAGCTCAGCCAGATGCTCATAATTTCTTTGATTGCCCACAACCTTCACTTTGCAGAGAAGTCAATCAGCAAAATGAGCCTTCTTAGCATATGTCAAGGTACTGCTCACTGTAGTGGAACAGCAGTCAGAAAGGCAGAATGGCTGTGGTCAGAGCAGTAACTGGCTGCTTGGCTCTAACAAACCTGCTTTGACAGCCGTTGCTGCAAACTCCCTCCTTGGTAGAGGAGGCGGTTTCTCTCGGAAACACCATCTGAGCACATGGCCTCGTGGCTACCCATTCAAACAGGGGTCTGCTCTAAAGATTTCCTTAGCTGCACTTGGCCATCTGTCTGCTCCTAAGTAACCTTCCCAGCACCCTGCGTTCACAGGCTTTGCCTTTAGGAAGCCCTTCCTCACGGAAAGGGTCGTCAGATCCTGGAATGGACCCATCCTGGAGATGGTGAAGGACAAACTGGAGCCCTGGTCTAGCTGATGTGGTGATGTTAGATCATGGGCCGAGTTGGATGATCTTAGACGTGTTTTCCAGCCTCGCTAATGCTGCGATCCTGTAACCTTGTTTCCTGTTCCCTGTGTGGGAGTTGACCTGCCTTGATTCAGAGGCCTGAAATCTCGCACAAAGCTCCACGTTCCTTCTCTGTGTTGGAAAAGGCCAGCTGCCGTCTGGCCATCGTGGCCTGTATCATCAATGCAGCCCAGTGCTGTGAGAGCAAGTGTTACCGGTTCAATCCGTAGCAGCCAGAGAGCACTAGAGTACATTAGTGGTTTTGCTTCCTCTGTTCTGCATCTCACTAGAGTTAAACAAACGCGTTAGTTCGTGCACCACGACAGCTCAGTTCTGCTTGGGCAATGGGCATCCAAATTTGTGCTGTATCTAGATGAAGTGTTTGTCACTGTGGATGTTCGGACGGTGTTAGGTAACTATGCCTGCATATGTTTCAGCCCTTAGTTGGCTTTCAGATTGGTGATTTAGCTTTCATCTTCGTTTTACGGGTGATAATTCTAACGCACTCATTAGATTTCCTGAGCATACACGCTGGCTGCCTGCTGTTTCTGTGTGGTGCCCCTCTGCACACAGTCATCAGGGAGATTATGCAAAACGCGAGCAATGAATGCGCACACGCAGAGCTGCGTGATGGCCTGGAATAGACAGGAGTCATTTGATCAGCGGATTTTCTTCTGGTATCAGGAGTGGATTTGTGCACCCCTTGCTCTTCCAATGAACCCTTGCCCATTGCTGCCCACTGGCAGTCACATGGGGCGCTCCCAGACTGGCTGTCCAGATTGCTCACCCTCCTGCCTGCAGCATTCTTTCCCCACATATTTATTTACCTGCTGCTTCCTCATTTCCTTTTCTTGTTGCATTTTTCTCCTTCCTGTTGCACACTGAAAACAAGCTCTGCTGGGTTTTCTTGTGCCAGTCTTTGATATATACTGTATTTAACTCTCAGTGTTGTACCTGGCACCTGTCTCCCAGTGCATGGGGGAAAATGTCTCCGTGAGGCTACTGGTGGTCTTCTTCTTCCTGCCAGTCAAACACTTCCAGTCAGTCTGACAAAAAACCTCAAGGCCATATAATTTTACATGGAAACACCACAGTTAAAAAAGGGGAGAGGTAGGTTCTGCTCAAAATGTGAGTTCCATGGAAATATTTTAAACTAATTTCCATTTTTTTGACTCTTTCTGACAGTAAACAGCTTTGATCTTAGTATCTGCACATTGAGCAAGTCTGCAGGGCTGGAGCAAAGTGGATGTTTCTAACATCCTTCTGAGGAATAACAAAGGGTGACGTGATCCCTGTACAGCAAAATCAGAGGGTTACAGAAAGGGAGCGTTGTGAAGATTATATATTTCTGCCTTCTCCGGAGCCGGAGCCTTTGCCTTGTGCTGCGCTATCTTGCGAGACAGTTTTGGGCAGCTGGACCACAGAGCAGAACAACTGTCTCAGCTGAGCTGCCACTGAGATGACATGCTGATAAAAAAGGGATAGGCTCAGGAGACTCCGTGAATAGAATGTAAAACCTTACCTATTTTGGGGATCATATTTGCCAGAAAGGAGCTTTGCTGTCAATAACTTTTTATTCAAGATCTTTCCACTTGTCTGTCACTTAACGCAGTTTACGTGCTGTCGTGAGCTGTGCCTGCTGCAGAAGGTAGTGAGGTCGGTGATGAAACCAGAGACCCATACTGGTTTTCCTGTGAGCGTCCCAGTAAACGTACAAGCAACAAATGAGCACTTCCAGTTCAGAAACACAACGCTGTCATCCCCGTGTGCCAGCGTCACAGGGACCTCGAAGGAGCAGCCGAGTCCCGCGCCCCCTGCTGGAGCAGGGTGAGGCCTGCAGCACCTGCTGTTCCCAGACTTGCTCCCACCCCAGCACCAGCCGGCCTCAGCCTTGCTTGGCTAAATCCAACAGCCCGCCTCTGGGTCTCTTCACGCGCTCCTCTGGCTTGGGACTTGCTGCTGCATGGAGTGTTGCTTGTCCCTTTAGAAGGTCTCTGGCTCTGAAATCCTTGAGGCAACTGAGAGAGGCTTCAGCATTTATCCTGGTCATTCGGATGACCTTTGGACGTTGGGCAGTTCAGTTGTCCTGGCACTGTGGACTCAGAAGGTTCTGATTACATCTTTACTACAGAGAAAACACAGAAGAGTCCACTTCAGGGGCTAGAGAAGAAGTGATTTGACTTTAGTCTCTTGCAAATAATTTTACTGATCACTATTCAAAGGAAAGGCTAGGGCACAAGATTAAAAGGTGGCTTTGCCAGATCTTGACAAACACTGACAGGTGCTTACATTCTGTCTTCTTTAATGTGTGCAGAAGAAGAAAGGCTGAGAACTGTTTCTTCAGCTCTTCCGCTTATCATTTGGCGAGTGATCAATTCCCTACGCTCTTATCTGTTGAGGGCTTATCGATGCTGCTTGTGGCAGTTATGTCTGTTTTACAGTCATGAAGGAGGCTGAATGATTATCCTTGCTGAGCCTAGTGTTGCTCTGAAAACACCAGCTGAGTACAAGAAAAAGTAATGATGTCAGTCACTTAAGCGTGGAATGGCTGACAATCAGGGAACTGAAAACTGCTGCTCCCATTAGACTGGAACAAGTCACAGACACTGGAAAACACTCAAGCAGTCAGCATCACCTGTCAAAATGCAAATCAGCAAACAATGATGAAAGCTAATCAGATAGTAGACTCAAAGTTCCTCCTGGGAAGTGAGCGCTCAGCTTTAGCAGAGCAACAGGCACCATCGAGGTGCCTTAAGGGAAGAGAGGAATCCTCACAGACTTCTTATTTGTGGGTTTTCTCATAAGCCACCTCCTGAACCACTGAAATCATGGTTTGTTAGCACATGCTGTAATGGCAGCATATTGAGCGACTGAATTTTAATTTCCATTTGCTTTTCAAACACTGTGCGTGCTGCAGGTCATTTCTGCTTCAGCAAGGTTTAGCTACAAGGCCCTTTCGCTCGCTCTCTCACAAAACCCCATTTCTTAGATCATTTCCGGTAGATGGGAAGACACTTCCGTCTCAGTCTCCATGCTGAATTCAGACCAGCTCCTGTCTGTCTTACTGAGGTTAGATGTGCTTTGATGAGGATCATGGCTCCACCCTCGAGAAACTAGAAACAAAGCCAAGGTCTGGCAGAGCTCCTGCAACAACCGGGGCAAAACATGCCCATGGTAGCGTTCTGGGTTTTGGTGCTGTCTTCTCACATTAGAACAGAGTTCCTCAGCATTTACAGTGCTGAGGAAAGAAACCAAGCCCAGCTTTGGCTAAGACAGCGTGTCTGAATAGCTGTGTGCCTGCAGCCTTCCTCACTCCAATAATCCTCTATGTCCTGACGGAGACCGAAATTAACAAATCACTTTAGCACTGTCTGCTCTTTTGGAATAAGCCTGCCGTTGCTGCCTCTTGGATCATGTGCATTTTAGCTTGCAGAAGAGCGGACTGAGGGGTGACCTCATTAATGTCTATAAATATTTGAGGGGTGGGTGTCAGGAGGATGGCACTGGACTGTTCTCGGTGTCATCTAGTGATAGGACGAGGGGCAATGGGTGTGAGCTGGAGCATAGGAGGTTCCACATCAACCTGAGAAGGAACTTCTTCATGGTGAGGGTGACAGAGCACTGGAACAGGCTGCCCAGGGGGGTTGTGGAGTCTCCCTCACTGGAGATATTCAAGACCCAACTGGATGGGTTCCTGTGTGACTTGGTTTAGGTGATCCTGCTGTTGCAGGCGGATTGGACTGGATGATCTTTCGAGGTCCCTTCCTTCCAGTCCGTAATGATTCTATGATTTTAAATGTGCTATGTCCGTGTTGTTCTGGACAGAACATTGCCTCACTCTGTGGCAATTGTTGGTTTGTGTTCGCTGCGTGCTGCTTTCCTCCAGTTCCACACAACTGACAGGAACATCTGTGCTTGCCGTGAAGCCCTAGACAGCTAAGGCCCCAGAGGAAGTTGAGACAAGTTTGCCCTTGTTGATGAGGACTGGGTTAGGGATCAAGGGAGCAAACTGGATGGGCATAAATCCATGTGCCCTGATGGGATGCACCCGTGAGTGCTGAGGGAGATGGCAGATAGGCCACTCTCCATCTTTGCCAAGTCATGGGGATCAGGAGAGGGGCCTAGGAGTGGGAGGATAGCAAATGTCACTCCAATCTTCAGAAAGGGTAAGAAGGAGAACCCAGGTAACTGTAGACTGGTCAGCCTCACCTCCATCCCAGGAAAGGTGATGGAACATCCAAACCCCATTTTGTCAGTTTACAGAGGTAAAATTCAGATGTCACATGGAAATTTCAGTCTCCTTGTGATTACACAAGCTTTTAGATTGTGGTGTGAAAGATATTGATCCTTGTGCTGTTACGGGCCTGGCTGAGTAAAGGACCGTAGCTTCCATACTTTCAGAGCAGCTGTCTCTTGTTTACAAGAGCATATGGTGAAGTCTTTAAGGTTATATGGCTGCTAGGATTTGACACTGAAATTTACATCTGATGTGAGTTTGGATGTTAAGTTTCTGTTCTGAAGAGTGCTTTGTTTTGTATTTTTTCAGAACAGCTAACAGAGCAAGAGAGAGACACACACCTCTGTCAAGAGAAAAACACACAGCGTATGCTTTGCTTCAAGGCAAGAACACAGAATGGCAATTTTTCCCCTTTGATCAGCAATTTGGAGAGAACAAGAACAGCCAGTTGAGACAGCAAGGAGTTAGAACAAATAGCACTGGTGAGATGTCTTCATGACAAGCATATCTATTAAGGCGCATGGCTAAGGCCTAAACAAGGGCTGAAGAACACTCCTGATGAGTCCTTGTGTGAGAGCTGTGTAAGACTGAAGTGCACTTCCTCCTTGGGGATGTTGTCCACGTGAATCTTGACAAGATACTGTGACTGATTCTGGACAAGATGTCCAGAGCATCTCTGCACTCTTAGAAGAGCCATTCTGCTGCAGCCTGATTGTGACTCTGACAGATCACAGCTCTCTCTCTCTTTTTTTTTTCCACACTAACCACCCTAACGCAACTTGGCCCACAAGTATTGTTTTGATCAGCTAAGGCTGAGCAGTCCACCGTCTAACTCAGCCTAGCCCACCTGAGCAGCAGAACGCAGCTGCTTCTCTGTCAAACGTATTTGAACTGCTTTCACAGCCAACATGGACAGAACCAGAGTTCAAAGAGCAGCTAGCAGATTAAAAAAAAAAGAGAAACAATCTCACAGGAGGCCCCAGGTTGCAAATCTCATGTCTCTTGCTTGGACCAGTCACTAGTTCTGGTTCCACTACCTAAAACAAGCTATTGGAAATTTTGTGTTTGGATAGCCTCTGGGGCTTGATTTGGCTTCCATGTCCCATCAATAAATAGGGTCATTTGCCTTCCTATACGGGGTCCTACAGAGATAAACGTGAGACTGCGGGTTCTTAAAGAGCTGCTTGGGAGAGAATCTTGGATTCTTACCTTGTGTATTTGAGGGTTGATATGTGGGTGCTGCAGCTGCAAATCCATACAAACTGAAGGTGAAATTATCAGCCTTGCTGCTTACTACCGCTGGCCAGATCAGCATCTCTTTGCACGAGCACTTCTTTCACCCAGCGCTTACCCCGCACTTACCGGGACACGAGGTAAGATTACTCTTTTGTTTTTTGAGTCGGGATGGTCTGGAAGCAAAGTTACAGCAATGACAGTGGGTGGGGCTTGGACACAGAAAAAAGAGAATGACCAGTCTAGGTAGACAAGACTTGATTTTATTAATAAAATTTGTATTTTTCTCTGAGAGGTGACAGTTCCAAACTTTGGTTCAAAAAAAAAGGGAAAATGTGAACAGCAAGAAGCTGACGTTTGCAATCTCACTTTTACATGGACAGGCGTGCAGAAGGAAATGCCAGTTGGAAACGAGCCAGCAGAAACTAGTACTATTTAATTTAACGATTTAGAAGACATAGAAACAAACATTTCTTTTCAAGTCTTACATATATTATGAAAAATAATTACAAAAGGATTTGTGTTGTAAAGCTAAAATGTAATTTCTACTTCCAGCTACCTGAATAAAATGTTCAGAGAGAAGGCCAAGCCACTGCTGTTTTGGTGAGATTTGAACAGCAAGTTGTGTCAGCTGGGGTCAGAGACAGCTCTGCAGAAGGCAGTCCCCTCGTAGGTTGCTTAGCAACTCTGCAGAATCGCATGACCTAGACATAGCGCATCCCTGGCCTTCAGGTGGAAGAGCAGGAAAAAAGAATTCATATTAATGGGACGGGCGCATATCCTATCGAACCACCTGTGGAGTTCTCAGCATCCAGTTCAGGAAACAAACATCCATCATCGCTTACAGAAAAATCTAAGTAAACACTGCAAAAATTCTTAAATAAGTGTTTAGAGTCCAGTTTTCATAGTTACGTAGCCCAAATGAGCACAAGGGAAACATACCCAGATGAGCTTAAAGCAGAAAGCCACACGACTGTTTATTTCACGCGGAGTTTTAACAGGTCTCTTACACAGAAGTTGTTTCTTATATGTTTTCCCCATCCAAAAATATGAGCTAGTTTATTTTGGGTATATACAGGTGTCTTGCGATGTTATGGAATTAGAAAACACAAAGTCTGAGGTACAGCGCCATGCAACGGAACACCTCTGAAGGTGCTTTCATTAGTGAAAGACGTCATCATCACAGAGTCGTGTCGGTAGGAAAGAGCTCTTTGCGTGTGCTGCTCAAGGTCCTCCCTTTTTGCCACCTCGAGCTGTGTTGGCCACTTCAAATAACAAAGCTCTTCAACAACCACAATATATACAAAGGGATTTTATTATTAATCAGAAATGGAATTGGCTTCACTGGCAATTACAGCTGGATTTATTCCGAATACAGACATGGTACTGACAGTGTACTTTTGTCCTATAAAGTAAGAGCCAGATGCAACTCGGAGACGCATGCAAGAGCTGGAAATGGGCAGAGGAACAACAGTATCGTCCTGTACACCGCAGAATAATTACAGTTTATGAAAAACTTTCTTAACACCTCTTTATGATAACGAAAGGAGCACCATGTTCGGTTTTTTTACAGTACCAAAGGGGTCTGAAAGGGGCTGTTCCTAGCATGAGTCCTAAGTTGTCTGGCTGTGCCACAGCATCTTTGCAAAGTAAGTTTAAGTCGTGTGATTCCGGCCCTACAAGGGCAACAACTTCTTTCTAGGTAGGTCACGCATACACAGCAAGACATACTTTCTATGCCATCCTTACTCAAGACTTGCATGGGGCAGGAAGTGGGTTGGGAGCACCAAAGTGCAACATTTTTTGGATCTGATTTTGTCTTACGCTTATCCAAGGAAGCAGACGGGACCGACCTCGAATCCAAACTTCTGGTTCTGATCACCAAAGTCATTGATCATCACATCGACTATGGGCACTTGGTCTATTTTGGGCGTGTTGATTTCGATCACCGTCTTCGCATAGCCCTTTCGTGACTGGTGAAAGAGAACAAGAAAGCAAACGTGGTCACACACCAGAGCAGTTAGCATCGCCTTAGATCCTCACAGGTGAGCTCTGAACCGTCACATCTATAAATTATTGCCCCCTCAGGCACCAGATTCTGCAAACCCTAGTGTTTTCTTAGGATTTTAATTCTCTCATGGGATTTGTCACGCTTTTGATTCTGGAAAGAGATGGGCCCATTTTTCTCTTAGTAGCTTTCTGGCTACTAAGACAGATACATTTTCATTTGTAGACTTCTGCTGTTTCTTCCAGGATTCTAAGTTCATAGCTACACTATTTACAACTAACAATGTTCCCGCAGCAGCGTGCGTGCCTTCCTCGTGACAAAACCACTGAGTCTGGAAGATGGAAGAAACATCTCCCGGTAAGAAAATACTGCAGCAGCTCTTTGGACATTAATGAAAGTAGTCTGACAGGACGGGCCACTGAGAACACCAGGCCTGAACACACAACCTTCCTTCTTTACAAAGGGTCTCTACATCCTCCAAATACCATCCAGCCAAGTCACTATGGTACACTTATCAGAAATGCACTTTGTTCAGACGGTGTCTGAAGTCTTGCTGAGACTTTTCAGCTGGCCAGAGGCTCGAAGTTTAGATAAAACAGCCAGGCTGGTAGATCTGAGTGCCCTCAGTGATGCATTCAAACCCTAAATTACTTGCAGCTCTCTCTGGAGCTCCACACTTACCCACTGCGGATAACAAAAGCAAAATAGACAGGGAGTATTTGAAAGGCTGACGTGAGGCAGTACACGGGACTAGAACTTCACTCTCGAGGGGAGAGTGAATCTGCATCTTTGTCTCAGAGCCAGCTATGAATCCTGGCACTTTCAGGTCTCTGGTTCTCCACCACTGACTTCTGAGGAACTGCCTACAAAATGCTTCCTCATCAAAACCCAGAACAGTTCAATCCTTATTTGCCCCTTTGATGCCTTCATTTCAAAGTGTTTAGGACAAACCATCCTGTTTCTGAAGAGGCCACAGCTGTGACACCTACAAACACCCTGCTGGCGGGGGTGGCCAGAGAGCTGATGTGTGTTCACGCACTTCCAGGGATTTTAGCTGAGCTAAGAGGAATCTGAGAGCTGCAACCCACAAACTTCACCTAGCTTTGGCCATGAGAAGATGAGAAAATGTCACACAGTCCCCCATGTCTGGGTGCCAACACACGGCTTAGGACAAGCATTCGCTGGATGTTTTGTGTGCCTGTGCCTTGTTTTGAGTGTAAACATGTTCTGCTGATGGCTGCCTCCCCTGACTGTGCATGTTTGCTTCTGCTCTTCTCCTATGTGCTGCTCACACTAGAGAAGAGTTTAGTTTCAGCACGTTGTCGCTTTGTTCTGTTTCTGTTGCTTGGCTTATGGCTGGTTGAGCCATTTTTGCACGTCTACGACAATTAGTAAGGGACTACTCTTCTCTAGTCAGAAACCCACTCAAAGGCAGTCTGTGGAAAATGAACTATTTCGAGGGCTTTTCTCAAAAGAAAGCTGTGAAAAAACGGATTTGTTTGATTTCTTCTTTAATTGACAGGTTGGTTTCACAAAGACTCTTCTACTCACCGCACAGCCATCATGAAGAGCTTTGATGTAAGGATTGTTGTCGTAAGACATCTCCTCGTCATTGGATCCTAAGAACCGTAGCGCTCTGTCATAGCTGTCAGATGCTGCATCGTGCCAAGCTACCGACTGGTGACAGTTGTAAGTGAAATTTTGTCTGGCGGAGGCACTCAGCAGTTTGAGGAAGGTCATTTGGACCATGTTGATGGAATTGCCTTCAACATCCAAATAGGAAAGCTGGAAAGCAGAACAAGTTGCACAGGTATTTATCCCCTTTCTTTGCTCAAAAGCAAAACAAAATGACTGGGATGTAAGAAGCACCTAAAATGTCCTTAAGAGAAAAATCAACCACCAGGTAACAGTTGACTGAGTTGTAAGGGTCACTAAAGCTGTGACTCAATAAATAGAGATTACTGGTGCAGCAAAATATTTAGGGTTAAGAACTACTTGTCTTCGCTTTGTTCCATCTGATGGAGAAGACAGAATTACACCTGCTGTGCAGCGCGAAACAGAAGACTCTCTTTGGGCATCTGGTTTTATTTAATGGCGCAGTTCTGTCAGCCTGTGGTCTCATCTTTCCATACTCAGTGTATTTCCAGTTACCTATAAAGGGGACAGGAGATTGGTGCTCCAGGTGCTTTACTAAGGGCCACAGGTGACGTGTGGTCTGCCAGATGCCACATCCTTGCCCCCAGTGGTATCAGTGACCATTTGGATCACTGTGGGACAGTACAGAGCAGAATTCTGTTCATCAGTGGCAAAAGGCCACAGCGTTGCTTTAATATTGAGGGTGAAAAGGCTAAGTCTGAAAAGTCTTTTCATTAGTGAAACATTATGGATTCCTCGGGCTCTGTTAATCTCTGCTAACATGTACTTGCTCTGAGAGCGATCGTTACGGCGCAGTGGCAACTTACAAGTTTGCCTCGCTTAAATTCACTGAACCAAGAGCCTGGATTCTCCTTTGGCCACGACGAAATTCTAACCTGTGTGGTAAAAAAACACAAGTAGACAGAGGTGAAGGTTTTGCATTACCCAGGACAAATTTCACATTTGTTAGGAAAAGAGGGGTTTCTCTGAAATCTCAGCTTCTTTAAATGTCTAAACCAGGATGTTCTCCTGGTGTAGAATAACTTCAACTCATCCACTTTAAATGGCAGCCAAGGCGATAGCTAATAATGGCAGTGTGTTCTGTTTAAGGCAAAATCTCATCAGTTCTCATCAGGTAAGATTCAGGTAAACTGCGGGAATAAACTGTTCCTTTGAAGAGTACCCACATCAGAGTTTTCACTGGTGCTGATGCTGACAGTTCTCTCTCATATTTGGGCGAACTTTTAGAACGGCCTCCTCTCAACCACACACCCCATCAAAGGTCACGTTGAGTAAGGACACAACACGCAGTGTCTCACGTCTACTTTGCATAGATATTGCACCCGCAGGAATTGAACTGATAGGTGTCACATGCTGGACCATGCACCTTAGCTGGCTGCACAGTGGCGTCACGCTCTGAAGCGCGGCAGAAGGTTAGCCAGCAGGTGCAGACACTCCCCACCTAAGCAGAAGCACGAAAATGCTCTTTGTGAACTCTGCACACGAGTTTACGGCTTCGTTCAGATTTACGGACACTTCAATACAATCAGAAGGATATATGACTCTGTGATAATGTCATTAGCTAGCCTAGTTCAGCGTCACAGCGACACGGGAGGATCTGACAACAGCCAAGTGAAAACACACGTTGGTACTTACTCCTTCAGACTTCTTGTCTGGGTAGATGCAAGTTTCCCCGCCTGCTGTGAAATTGCAGTACACTTTGAAGGAGTCTCCAGAACAGCCCTGATTGGGATCAATCCAGTATTCCCCTGAAACAAGAGAGAAATTGTTTGCCTTAGAGAGTGGAGATTGTACTGGGAAGATTCAGGTTTTGCTGCTACTGAACGGTCCTCCCCAGCCTGCAGCAGTTACTTTATCTGAAAGATAAGAAAGCAGCCCTTTCCTTTCTGCCCCGCGGTTTTTTGCTGTTGTCACTTACGCCAGATCACACCAGGATCAAAGTCTGGGTTTGTCTAGTTGTACTTCACACCATCACGGTATTAGAACAGACTGCTGAGGTTTTGGAGGAACTGTGGAAACCACAGTGCAGAGGAGTAAGGATTTGATGTGTGAAACGCATTCCAGGTCTCAACAGTGTGGTCCCATCAGTATTTCAGCTGGAAGGGCAATTTGTACCTGTGGTGACAGCTCTCCAGAAAATAGCACAGAGGCAGCCTTACGCAGAAATAAGCTACAGCTCTGGTCAGAGCAAAATCTGCAGTCATTTGTAAGCCTATCTCCATGAGAAAGGTGGCCGCACAGCACTCGGTGAGGTTGTAGCTGGTGCAAGTACCTAGAGCTTCCACTGAGAGACGTGTACCGCAAGCAAAGGTATTTTTACTACTGAGGTTTGAAGCTGCAAAGCTAATGAAACTTGAGGCTGCTTTAGGTGATAAAAACACCTGAAGAAATGCTTGGCTGGAGGACATGGCGGGGAAGACAGTTAAAACCCACAGGAGACTTCCTGTAGTTCTGGCATGATTGAAAATTCAGGCCCTGCAGTGCTGGGGTGAAGGAAGGCTGGAGGCGAGTGAAGGCTGAAGGCTGGGCGTGAGAGAGAGCTGCAGGAAGTCCAAGGTCCAGCCAAAATCCCCGCTTTCAAAAGTCTACCATTCTACTTATAACGACAATTCCTGCAGTGTGGGTCCTTGTCTCCAGCTGGTTACACAGCAGGACAGCAAATTCTTTTCTGTCACTGCTGTTCTAGTCCAGCTTCAAGCAAAGAGTGGAGGGTTGTCAGACTTCGATTAACCACAAGCGAGATGGCTCAAGCAATTGTAAGCACACGCTGTGAACCCTGCACGTGGCAGTGCTCCGTATGGGGATCTGCTGCGCCCAAGAACCTCGGAAGTCTTCCTCCCCCAGGGACTTGCTTAGCAACACAATGATGGAGTAAGTCTCCGTAATTCCACCCCAATCGAGTGAATCGATTTCTTGGGACTGGGCCATGACAAGGTTTCAAAGAGGAGTAACAGGGTTCTGTCTTTGGAATGCAAAGACAAAGCATATTTTAGAATTCTAGTGGTTCAGGCTGCATTTACTGAGAAGAGTCTTGGCCCTGGAGGGTTTTGTACTCTCGTGAATGCATCTGCTTTCCCTGTAACGAGAATGAGATTACGTGTATTTGAGGAGAGCCCCCAACAATAAACAAATACTGGTAAAAGAAGAAGGTAAATGTCTATAAAGCCCATTTATTGTTACGGAGCGTACTGAATTGTCAAGTAAGTACTTTTCAGAAAGCACACGCGCTGCTTAACGGCTCCTCAGGGCAACCATCTGTTTTAGCTATCGAGAGTGAAAGCAGTAGAGTATTACCGGAGTGTCCAAATCTATTCCTCCTCTCATTTAAAACCAGTGAAGTATTGCCCTGAATTGGGAGAAGGGACATATTTCCCACTGCAGTTGAAGAAAACGTGAACGTGTGAGTCCTCTGCGAAGGTTGGCTTTCACTTACACTTTTCCAGAGAGGTGAACTCGGTTAGTGACCAGAAGCATACAACAAAGCAGAATTACACCAGGACAGCTCGTGTCCTGACTACTCTACAGTTCATTAAGCTACCGCTTAGGAGCCTTAAAGAGTGTCAGATAAACTTGCAGGTCTGCTTGCTGAAGGATGGAGAGCAAGCAGTGGTCACAGACAGTATGACTGTCTGAAAGTAGAAGTTCTTCGAGAGTCACAGTGGCTAAGAGAGCTCACACGAGACCAGTGCTCTCTCCCACTATTGTGCCAAGCTAAACCCCTTCTAAAACAGCGACCGGTTCTTTGTAAGAAGCTGTTAGCTCTCAAGCCTGCTGATATTTGTGATTTTACTTTCCACTGATGGAGACAGCATCTGTTTTTCACCTCTCTCCTTTTCAGACAGTTCTGCAAGTGCAAGGCCAGCCCTTCAAAGCCACTTTTTTTACCTAGCGCTTAGAAAACATTTAAATCTGAAGGCAGGTCAGACTGCGTTTGCAATGAACTTCAGCTTTTACCAAGAACATCCCTTACATTTGTTAAACTCTTACACCTGACAAAATGGATTTCAGGGAGGACAAGTGTGGATTCTTGCATCTGGGAGGAATAACACCGGGCACCAATACAGACCAGGGGCCATCCGGCAAGAAAGCAGCTCTGTGGAGGGAGGCTTTGGAGTCGTAGTGGATGGTAAATTGTCCAGTGTGCACTTGTGGCCAGGGGGGTAGCGGGAGGTGCACCCGTAAAAATGTGTCCAGCAGGTCAAGGGAAGTTCTTCTCCTGGTGAGACCACACCTGGACTACTGTGTCCGAGTTTGGGCTTCCCAGTTTGAAAGAACCTCAGAACTAATGGACAAGAATCCAACAGAGAGCTATAAGGCTAAGTAAGGGACTTGAACACGTCTCCTACACGGAAAGGCTGAGAGAGCTGTTTACTCTGTGAGGAGAAGGCTGAGAGGGGATCTTACTAACGTCTATCAATATCTGAGGGGTGGGTGTCAAGAGGAAGAGGTCAGTTTCTTTTTGGTGGTGCCCAGTAATGGGACAAGGAGTAATGGGTATAAGCTAGAACGCAGGAAGTTCCACCTCAACATGAGGAGAAACTTCTTTCCTGTTGTGGAGTCTGCTTCTCTGGAAACTTTCAGAACCCTCCCGGATGTGTTCCTGTGTGGCCTGCCCTCGGTGATCTTGCTTTGGCAAGGGATTTGGGCTACACGATCTCCAGAGGTCGCCCCGAACCCCTAACGTTATGTGATTCTATGATTTGGTGGAGCTGTGTCGAGCAACTGTATTAACCATTTGCTGATAATTAATTGCTCTGCCCAAGGATCTTAGCAAATCACAGCATGTTTGCCTGTGCCATGCCACGTTAACATACCATCTGGGAAGTCTGGGTGGCAGAGCTGCAGGTCTTTGCAAGTTCGGGCTGGGTTATTCTGAGTGCCCACCGGATACTTCATGTGCTCAATGTCTTGCTTCAGTGAGTTCAGTGAACCGAAGACCTCCTCCATGCCATCGGAGTAGTCCAGGATGTTATCACCAGCATCTGATAACATGTAATCAGGAGACCTTCTTGTCTTTTTGGGTGACTGGATTGGCAGTGGCTGGATCACCTCACCTGGAGGACCCTGAGTGGAAAACAGTGGTTACCTTTTCTGTTTGTTTTTCAGCTGCTTAAACACACAGAGGAAGACCACAGAATGTGGCTTGGGGATGCTTTAACTGGGCTTTCTTGAAATTCCCTTGTTTTCTTTTTTAACACATTTTCCTCAGCAGTGTGCTGATGGGCTTTCATTTCCCTGCAGGAAACGCTGATTGCAGGAGGCTGAACTGCTGGTGGTGCTCTAATCTATTCTCACCACAGTGCTGTTTGTGAAAGAACAAGCTGCCCTCGCATAAGCAACGTGCGCAGGTCTGACTCCAGATTGGCTCCTTATCCCTGGCAACTCCCTCGGGCACAGGCATAGCCTATGGCAAATGGAAACTCTGGATGTTTTCTATGGAAAAGCTTGAACATTCCACTAGGGGTCTGTAAAACAATATTGGCTCTCAGGGAACTGAAACACCGCGTTCAGGTTTGGGCTGTTTTCATCCGGGATGCAAAAGAAACAGAAGAGTATCGATAAGGGGAAGCCCAGGACAGTGCTGCTTTCTGTGCCTCCACGTAACACAGTAAAGAATGGCTGCAAGGGGGCTGATTTGTCTGCAGCGATCTCGCTAAGCTTTCCAATGGCTTTTTCATTGCAGACAATCTCTATTTCCTGAAAACTTAATTTTCAAACAGTTATGAGTATTTTCCTTCAGTATTTTCCTTCAGGTTCTAAATGGTTTCTACCCTTTTCAAAAGAGGGTCGTCACGTCAGTGCAGCGTGTGCACGTTACACAAAGTAAGAGCTCTTACTTACTGGAGGACCAGGTGGACCAGGCAACCCACTGTCACCCTTTTGACCAGCAGGACCCTATAAAGCAATGACAGAAACGCGGTGTTGACCATGCTACACAGTGTTGAAAAGTGACACTCAAAAAGGCTGAGTAAGATAAAATACGGCAGAGAATTACTCACACTGGATCCTTTGGAGCCTTTTGGACCTTGGGGACCCTATGGGCAAGAACATGTAACTATAGTTAGAGTCTATTCCATGCAAAATGAGAATGTTTTGAACACAAGGACTCGATGAAACTACTTACAGGTAAACCGGGAGGGCCAGGGGGTCCAAGTGGACCAGCAGGACCAGAGATTCCCTAAGAAAGAGTAAGAACTTAAGCACAGAACTGAAGAAGTCTACATACCAGGCTGGTTGAAAAAAAATGGTGCTACCGTGTGCTCAGTCCTGACAAGGTCTAACTTGGGCCATTTGCTGCCATCCAGAACATTTGCAAGTACTGCTTGACAGTTCCAATTGCTGTAGTTGTCCCTGTACTGCAGCACTGACAGCCTATGACTGTTCCTCTTCAGACCATGTTAACGCCTCAGTCACTTAAAACAGGGTTTAATAACTAGAAGAAAGGAAGCTACTTTGTGTAGTTCAGCTAAGAAACACGACGAGAGATTGGTGCTGCTAATTTTACCTTGGCCCTAACTTAAGTGCATGGGTCTCCTTAATCTTCTGAAACACTTCTACAATCTCCTTTTACACTGTTTAGCTTCCATGTGTTTGTACAGTATCTAGGGAAGCTTTAACCTCTAGCAGGAGGTGCTGGATCTTAAATCTTTACAGCAACTGTTTTGTCTCTCAAAGGAAAGACTGAAATATGTCTTGCATGGAACTTGAACAAAAACACAAATACGTTTCACTTACTGCATCACCCTTGGCTCCAGGAGATCCCTGTGGGCCAGGAAGACCCCGATCACCCTTTTCACCCTGTTCTCCTGGAGGTCCGATCAGGCCAATCAAACCAGGATGCCCCTAAACAAGATGCAACACAATGTAGTTGAAACGCAAGATACACAAATTAATTGCACTTTGCAAACACAAATGACATCCCATTGTAAATTAACCTGAAAACAATTCTGAAAGCGTATTCCGTGTTAAAAGTCTACAAGCTGGCCTTCTAGACGTGGAAACTGCTTATTCAGTGAGAGAGATCTAAGTGTGGCTCAGCGAAACTGAGACAGAAGGAACAGCACGTTTGGGCACCAGCTTCTGAACGACCTTCCCACTGAGACGCTCTGAGCTTCTTGTGGAGCTGCACATTCGTTCCCACGGGCAGTGTGGCTGCTGCAGACAGCAGACCCAAGCATTAGGCAAAACCTGCAATGCACGACGTATCATCCTATGTGTAGCCCTTTCTTGACACGTGTCTACTCGAAGGCACAAGCACGAGTTGTCAGGACTCCGCTAGAAAGTGCTGTCCCCGATAGCTCAATCTAGTGCTTTAAAAGTGCTGGAACAGCTCCTTCATTGTATCCACAAAAGAATCTGTTCATTTCCACTTGTTTATTTGCAAAAACAACCACGGCCGTCCATGCCTCTGGAACAGTCCCTGTGAGGAAGGCCCGCCCGGTCAGCAGATCAGTGCCACACAGGTGGCAAGCTGCTTCTCGCCACCATGTCAGGTGTGGCTGCAAAGTTCACGATTCCAGTTACGGCCACGCAGAGCTGATTGACAGGGCAGTTGCTCTGCTTCCTGATACAACTCCGCAGCGGTCCTTCCTGCTAGTTCCACACAGACCTTTAGGCGGGCTCAAAACGACAGAGGCGCAAAGAACAAACAAAGCGTACCTTCTCTCCTTTGGAACCGGGGTCTCCTTTCAGGCCAGGCAAACCCGGTGGACCCTGAATAAATCAAGGGCAGCAATGTTAAAATACTCGGTGGGGTGACACACAGCACTGATGACGTTTCCTTCAAATACTGCTGAGAGCACAAGGCGAAGTACAGAGCCGTGCACTGGTTGATGGGTGTGATTAATGGCACGCAACTGGGGCCCCAAAGTCAGAACGGTGGTTCAGAAGAACTGATGATGCTACTGCAGCATTTGAGTCACTTCATAGTTAGGAATGTGCGAGGGACTGCGTGGTTAGAAAGCTGTGAAGCAGAGGGTGCAGTACATCCTCAGAGAGCGCTCAAAGGAACCAGCAAAGCAAGTGATACTGAACAAAGCATCAAATGGTTTTTGTTGATTAGCCTAACGTTGCTTGTGGCTCCACTGCCTGCTTTCAATTCTCACCGCCACCTCACTGCAATTTGTACCTCCTGTATTTTATTTTGGTTGCTTACTTTGGCCTTTATTTTCCTAAGGCAGGGCAAAGTACCCACTTGATTTGTTTTCTCCCACTTCCTACAGCTCATGACATTGTTTTGCAGAATACAAATCAGGCTACTTATAGAATAGAATCATAGAATCACTACGGATTGGAAGGGACCTCGAAAGATCATCTAGTCCAATCCGCCTGCAACAGCAGGATCACACAGGAACCTATCCAGTCAGGTCTTAAATATTCATCTCCACTGAGTATTAGTGCTCCTCAGAACTGTTGTGTTGGAGAACTACCTCATCTTTGGGTTCAGCACCCAGGGGAGCGCTTGCCTTCTGAAAAGCCAGTATGACCGTGAACAACGCATTCGAATCTGTCTTTGAGACTTTTCTGCGGAACGCAGCAGGCTCACTTCGCGTGATCCGTGTTCTAGCTCCACTGACGTGAACAAGCTTATGGCCCTTTGTCACTTTTGTACATGGGATTAGTCATGAAAACAACTAGGTTTTGCAGCGCTAGCGCAGGCAACCCTCCGTGCTGTCAGTAACTCCTTGGGCCTCCACTCCTCATTTGCTGGTGACAGAGGTGTTAAACAGGTCCCTTTTCAGGTAACGAACGACATGGTTCGCATCACCTGAGCAGTCTGCAGTTCCAATCTGCATTTACAAGCCATCCTTTCTGCAGCACAGTAAGGACATTTGCTTGTGGAACCGAGTTACAAATGTTCTTTACTCTAAGCTTCATCTGCAGTTGTCCCTCAGTATTGCTCCATGAGGACCAATTTCTGCAAACTGAAATCCTGCCAGAGCAGGAGGCAGCTGTGAGGGAACAGTCAGTCCAAACCACTCTTTTTTTGTCAGGTGGTTCAAATGTGACCTAAATCTTAGCAAACCTGTCACACAACTCTGTAGCAGTTTTGCTGCCTGAGAAAGGACTGCGAAGGACAAGTACCTTCCCACAGACAGGTGGTGCTTTCTGTACAGCCCTGGCAAAAAGCACTGAATGATCTTGTTCTTGTAATTTGACACAAGCTTCTTTCCCCCACAGTGCTCATGAAATCTTTGCTGCAGGTCATAGGAGCAACCCACTACAGTTGCTCTTTTACTGACCGTCAAAGCCTCGGCTGAACATCTGGCGGGGAAAGCGGCTGCGCATGAAGCTCGGTAACATCTCCCTGGTTTGGTTTTTTCTCCAGTTTTAGAAAGAATACTGCTGTTTTAATCCCTATTTATACTTGAGAAAGCTCCTGAGGTTCACAGGAATGGGAATGCTGGTTTGTGCACCTTGCGCAGGATGAGGTCCAATAGTCAGGCCTTGCAGTGCGTGTGCAAGCATGGAAAAGACAGCCACTTCTCAGGGGCTGCTGATGTCATGCTGAACACGGATGCACCAGGCGTAGAGCTGCTAGACTAAACCAGTGTCTTGTCACTATGAGTCTTCTGCTGGCAGTGAACATGTGTGAGAAGTGACGATAGGGACAGCAGCAACAAGTGACCTTCCTAACCTGGCACAGATGCAACAGCGCCGTGCCACTTCCAGTACGAAACACCACTCCGTGCACATCCTTTCCGCCTCTACTTCGGACACCATCAGATGCAAAAGCCTAGCCACACACGTAACTCACGAACAAAAAGTGACGCTTTCCAGCTTTGGAAATACTGACTCAGAGCGTTCCGCCTGCAGCGTGCTGTGCTCTGCTGCAAACTGGCTTTCGCAGTCTTCTCTCGATAGCAATCTGCTTGTGGAGGAAGGGGAAAGAGGAAGAGCTACCTTCAGCAACTTTCACATCTAAACTTCGCTATCTTAAAATCCAGGCTGGCGTTTGAGCAGCAGCCGTGCATCTGACAGCGCAACTGGAAGTGCGCAGTCCTTCGGTAAAGTCAGCTTCAGGTTTCAGTTGCACAGTTAAACCGGCAGATGCTGGAAGAGGTACCTTTTGATGATGGAGGCTTCTGGTGGCCGATGTGGGAGTCACAGAACTGCTGTTTTCTTCTTTGCTAGAATTCCCTTTGGGTCCCTAGTTTTATTTTTTTTGTCTCCAAGGAATAGATGTGCTCTAAAATTTCACCCCATGAATAAAGTTTTCCTAAACTAGGAGTCACTAAAATCAACGGGCACGTAACCTTTACCACGGCTAAGGAACCAAAGTTATTTAAAGTGTTCAGCTTTGCCTGCTGTGGGGCCGGAAGTACATTTTTCTGACTGTAAGTCTCATCTTTTCTATTTTTAATTCTGTTTAGGCTTTTAAAATAATTTGGTCTGACAGTGCCTCACTCAACTTTTTAGCTGTTGTAACTTAGCAGCATTCAGCATAGCTGTCTCCTAAAGCCAAGCGATGAAATTAGAAGGCGAGGAAAGGAGGGGTACTCACCAGGGGCCCAGGAGGGCCATCCTGACCTGGTGCTCCAGGCAGACCTTGTTCTCCCTAGAAGAATCATCAAGTTTACTTTACAAGTGGATATACAAGAAATACAACACTACAAATACTACTGAATGCTCAGGTTGCTTACCACAGGGCCAGGAATGCCCCGGAGACCCTCTGGGCCAGGCTTTCCTGCAGGTCCCTGTGGACCAACTGGACCTGTTTTTCCAGGGGCCCCTTCTGCACCAGGTTCCCCCTAGACAAAACATAAAGAAGTCAGAGAGGAAGTGACTAAGCTCGACACTGCAGGGAAATACAAGCTCCAAAGTCAGAGCAACGTTTCGTCCATCCATTTAAAAAGCTACTCTCAACCAGTGTTCTACACAGGACGAGAGTTTTCTGAACAAAACGTGGACAGCTCCCTACACGATGTGGTCTCAGCAAAGCGCTCATCTGGTTTGTGCAGGGACGAGCTCAGTCGGCTCTGCACTGCCGTGCACTCCGTCTCGCTAGCAGGTCTGTGCCTGCATTTACCTGTCTGTTACCGTTCATCTGTTATTACTTCCATAAATTCCACAGTCAGTGCATAAGAAGCAATTTGCTTTTAGCCTGTATGTCGTTCACGTTTCTATTCACCAAACCAAACCTCTTGACTGTATTACCTTTGCGCCTTTTTCACCCTGTCTGCCTTCGGCACCAGTTGCTCCAGGAGGTCCCTGTAAAACACGGAGTTTTCAGTGTGTGTGTAAGCGCTAAGTGCTAACCAAAGAAACATTTCTCTTTTGACATCTTATTCACAGGATAAAATTCCCCATCTGGCATCTGGGCTCTTTTTCCCTTTCTAAAATGCCACGAGGCTGTAGGCTACCTAAAAGAATATCCACCACCTGACCCCTCTGGTGTGACACTGAAAACAAGCAGTTTGGAGACCGTGCAGGCGGGATCCAAAAGGAAAAGCACACCACCAGCGCACGGACACGGCAACAGTCCCCCCACTGACTCCAAAAGGATCCGACGCTCTGCCACGCACGTCTCGAGTCCGCATGGCAGGGGTGGGCTCTGTGAGCCTTTCCGCTGCATTCAGGTGGCTAAAACTTGACACACGCCGTAACACTGACATGAAAGGAACAAAAACCCACACGACTGGGGAGAGCCAGGAATTAGCACATCGACTACACACAGCTCTTGGGATGAGGTTTCCTGCTAGTCCTCTACAACAGCTTGGCTTGACCAAGAAGGTAGAACTTAGAACATCAGGAGGATGCAGAGAGGCAATAAGGGTCAAGTGAAGGCCACAGAACAGGAGCTGTAGTTGTCTGCAACCACTGCGACCAACTATTGCTGATGTTACTCATCTTTAAATTTTTTTAAGGTTTCAGTGCAAAGTAAAGACGTTTTTCCACTCCAAACCATCAAGGTCTGATTTTCAGGTCAAGGAATTAACATTCATAGCTTAGCTATGAACAGGAGCAGCGTCTAGAATCTAAAGCACTCTTCCCAAAATCCTTCCCTCATACAGGCTTGGTTTAGAAAAGATGCACTTGGGAGACAACTCTTCTCCTACAAGGTTAATCTGAGGCCTGGGAGTGTCCTCGCTACAAGTAGCTGTTTCTTGCTACTGAATGAGCAGCTTAAAGCAAAAGGAAGGAAAAACTACCACGATCAAGTACAAGCCGACTTTCTGAATCTATACAACTTGCTTTCAAAGGCTCATCTGTTCATTAATGCAACCAGCACTTTGTTAAGCAGGAATGAAAAACATGTTCTTCAGGACAAGCAGCAAGAAGAATTCCATCGCCTCTGCTGACTTACTGCTCTGTGCTCGTGCCAAAAGGAAAACAAGCAGCGGGCCCCTAAAAGCAAAGCACTGAACCACATCCTTAATTTCACGGACAAGAACTGCTCTTCCACTCAAGCATTTACCTGTAAGCTTAGTTAGTTCAGGGCTTTACACTAGAGCTGGACCTGCGCTGAGCCAAACTCTCTGCAGTCTGATATGTTTCACTGTCCACTACTATCACAACAAACCTTAAACTCCAGCAGTTTAATTTAATTCATGGAAATTTATATTCGTATGATAACCACTTACACAGAAGTATTTTAAGAGCATTCCTTTACTTCTGAAATTAAGCTTCTCTAAGGTGGAATGGAACACCTGCAGCACTGCGTGAACCTTTTGGCCAACAACAAGGGTTCAATGGTTCTGTAAAAGGGCCTGCACAATTAACTGGACTGCTCACAGTGGACTTTGGTCCTTTGTCGTGGGTACCAACCCATTGCTCTCTTCTGTGCTTTTAAGCATTTTAAGCATTATTCTTCAGAATACAGAGAAGCTAAAAAGCCGTGGGCAGCGTGGTCCGATTACCCAAGCTTTAAAAAGCAAGAACGCTATAAATCACTCCTGTGCCAATGACCATCTCCGATGCATTTTCTCTGATCCCCTTTGCAAAGTGTCGTCGGTTGAGTCAATCAGCCTTTGCAGTGCCAACAGCAATCGTCAGCACGTATAGATACAAACCCATTTTTAAAGCGGGACTTCCCCCCACCCCTTGCATTCATTGATTTGCGTGTTTGTTGTCTTTGTGGCTTGAAAATCCCTTACAGTCACGTTCCAAGTGCAAGATTATGATCTGCCCTTCGTAAGAAACTGCAGAGTTTGACTGTGGTAGTAACACGGCCTCCATATAATCTAGAAATACAGCTGTGACATGAATTAGCAGGGCTGGAAACACTGCGATTGCTGAATTACAAAGACAATGAATCGTGACTGCCAAACAAAGTGGGGTCCTTCATCGTCAAACAGTGCCAGTGCTGAAAAAGCAGCTAAATGAACTGCCTCTTCCAACTGGCAGGGATTGCTGGCACCGCACAGATGGTGCTTCAAAGAGGGTGGCTGCTAAGTGTTATTTATCCTACCCTCCTACACTTGAGCTGTTGGAATGAACCGTAAATTTAGACCGGCCGAGAAGATCTCAGTAACCACATGACATTAATGCGTGGGGACTCCCCCCCCAACACCCCAGCTACCCTGGTGATGTTTGTGATCAGCTACGCGTGTGCATTCAGCTATGAATAAATCTGTAGCTGAAGTCTCTAAAAACAGTGGGGAAACTCTACGCCCGTGTTTTTCGCTAGCATTTGCTCGCCAGGGTAAGCTGAGGGAACCACTGCAGCAGCTGACAGTACCAGATGCAGACTGCTCACCGCCGTGAGATCTGGTAACAAACATCATTCCACAAGTCCAGACACTGAACTGCGTTCAGTGCAGAGGATAAAGAGGGGAACTGGTAAAGATTAAAGAAGGAGAATGTACAGTTGAAGAGTTCAAGAGACTAGAATGACAGCTCTGATTTCTGACCTCTAACAGCTTCTTTTAGAGACAGAAAAACCAGAAGCGGGGGGACGTTGCTGTTCGGTATTGCAGTCAGAGCCACGTCTTCACAGGCAGGAGTCTTACTACTGAAACGGTTAGTCCTGCTTTATCTGGATCGCGGGGCGCCTCGTTGGGGCTGGTTGCTGGACGGTTGTTAGTATATGGCATCAAAATTCATTCTACCATACAGCGGATGAAAGAGAATTTTCTGTGTTCTTTCTAACAGGAAGACACGAATCTTTGTGCTTTCTCTACTACAGCATCAAGACCGTGCAGAACCTCTGGGAGCTCGAGTCGTTCAGGCACTCGGATAACACAGGACCTGATTCTACACCATGACTCTGTAGCGTCAAGGACTTAAAAAATTATGCAGTGGCTTTATAAATGACATCAATGTCTGCTTGTTAATTTTATTTGCAGTGGAGATGACAGAGGTTTGAACCAATGCCACATTTCAATTATTTCAGAGGCCAAAGACATCTGAGCTAGTAGGCACAGGCTCAAGGATGATGTCTTATCTTACTCTCATAATCACTCACTCCTGTTCACAGACAAAGCTCAGCAGAGAGTGAAGCCTTGAAAAAGCGCTTTTACAGACAGGGAGCACATTCTGCCCTCTGTATTTTCTGTTACCATGTTTTAGAGGGATTTCTCTGGTGTTCCTAATATTTTAATTTTTCCTGTTCTATTAGTTAAAAGAAACTCCAACTATCATACACAAGTGTCACAACACGGACAACAGGTAGCTGGAATGATCTAGAACATGGTGTCTCAGAAAGAGACGTGCACAAGGGAAAACAAGAAATTACTCTTTTGCCTGGTGGGCCAGGGGGGCCAGCTTCACCCGAAGGACCTGGTGGACCCTGCAATGGAAAACAACAAGCTCAGTGGCAAGAAAAGACAAAGCTGTTATCTTTACTGAATGCAAGTAGTACCTGCAATACGTTTGCCCTTGCACAGCAGTGCACCAAGTCACAGAGAGCCGTAGCGCCTGCCTGCTTGGCAAAGCCTTCTCAGGGTTGGCTGAGGACATTTTGAACAGCTTTTACTGCTGTACAAAACAGCGGCTCTCTTCTTTCTTCCTTTCCCTCTTCGCAGCAAAGCTTTTCAGACCAGACAGAGCCTGCACACCAGTGCCGTTCAGCCTTAGCCTGCTGCTTCATGCTACCAAGAATCTTCTTGCTCTTCCGGTGCAGAAGTTGCGAATGTCGCTTGTTTTTTCCACTAGCTGCTTCCTCTCTCTTGCCAGACCTCCTGTGCACTAAGAGTCATTTGGCTCCCCATGTTTTGGTGAGCTGTGATATGCTTACATACTCAGGGTTGCCAATCAGGAGCCCAACGCTCTAAAAGCACCTCCTGCTACGGAAGACGTAGAGACAGATACTAATGCCCTGAAATTTGTGGGTAAAGCCCAACTTGCAAATCACTCCCAACCAAAGGCTCCGCGTACGAGCGTTTTCACTTCCACACGACGCCACACAGGAGAAATCCTTGATAATCAGAACCTCCACGTAATCAGACTGATTACGATATTAAAACAAATGATGTTTTAATACAGGAGTCAGCAGAAATATAAGACGCTGGTGATCATTATGGGTATTGCCTCGATGCTTTTTAACTTTACACTGAGACATCAGGATTTTGCTTCAGCATCTCACCGGGTCTGAAGCTAATGAAAATTGTTTGCCTACAGCATCCAGCGGCTCTGTTTTAATTGCTTCTCAGCAGCTCCAGCACAAATCCTTAACACATCATTTGCTTCTTGTTCTGAAAGAAATGGAGCTTTTGCTTTTGATTGTCAACATAGTCTAGTCTAGGCAAGGAAAGAGGAGTTTTTCAGTGTAATAGGAAAAGCATGCACTTCCGAACGACTTTAAAGATTTTTGGGTGTATAGAAACAACCAATTATCAAACGATACTTTCTTGGCACAGGAGAGAACCTGCAGCTGACACGAAATAACAGAAACAACTTACAGGCTGACCAGGATCACCATCTTCACCCTTCTCTCCACCAGCACCATCCTGACCCTATAGAATTAACGGGAAAATAAACAAAGTTCAGCTAAATTGAGTAACTTAAGTCACACACATGGATGTAGAAAACTTGTTCTGACAGAGCATCTTCCTAAAGATACTAGTTTCCAAAACCTTTTAAAGAGATCTAGGCCTTGTTTTAAGGCTCAAGAAACAGGCAAAGAGAAAAGCAACAGATCTTCGTGGCAACACCTTACACCCAAGCAAGGAAGAGGAAGGGTTACACAAATTCAGTGCAAACCAAGACTAGGGTAAACTTACAGCTGGACCGGGTTCCCCAGGAGGACCAGGATCTCCAGGAAAACCAACTGGGCCCTAGATAAAGCAGGAAAAAGACCCAGGAATGTATCATCCATTGACGAGCAGGTAGCAATCATCACAAATATTTAATGACATGTATAACGAACGCAGTTCAAATGTAGGAAATCATAGACAGTTCTGTATGTAGCACAATGTCAGCAGTGTTTCGCAGTGCTTCGTGGTAAAATTATTAAGCTCACTTACTGGGTTACCCTTAGGCCCATCATCACCTGGAGGTCCTTTAGCACCGGGCGGTCCAGCTGCTCCAGGTGGACCAGCCTCACCTTTTTCTCCCCTTTCACCTTTTGGACCCTGTAGAAAACATGAACATATGGTTAAATGAAAATTACAAGGGCAAAACCTTCTCGGTCCTGATCAGTGCTAGTCCTCAAATAAATGTTGGCGTGTGAATGGGAGATTAGGACCTTACGCTCAGACTGCAGTGCCCATGAATGTCAGGTTGAGTGCCAGCATCTGCACCCAGTCTGCATCAATGGATTGTCTTCAGAGAGAACACGTAACCCAAGTGTGCTACGTTTGGAAGGAAAATCAGCACACAGCCTTCAGCTTTCCCCTCTAGCTGCTACTGCAAGGTGTAGCTGTAATTATAGGGAAAGTAAATCAGCTCTTTCGTTAAGGTATAAACTCTTCACCGAAGACTTAGAGAAAATGTACACAAGTACTCTGGTGAGCTGCTTTCAAAAGTTAGCACTACTGCCTGTTCTAACGCACTACTGTGGAGGCTGGCAACAAGACCAAACCAAAATACTCACAGATGTTCCAGATTCTCCAGGAGGTCCAGGGTTACCAGCTTCTCCAGGTTCGCCCTGTGAATATGTGAGCATCAATTGATGAGTCATTAGGGAGAAGACTGCTGTGAGTTCTCGTCCTTCTGATGCTTATTCACGTGAGCAGCTTACGAGAACCGTCCTTCCTTTGCTCCACCTACACAAGGTCTAGTTGTGTGCGCCTTTGCAGCACTGGGACTGACGTTCTGGAGAACACACCTCAGCCGAAAAGCGCTCTGCGATTCGACGCGCTCGCTGGCGATGGAAAAGCAGGTGGCTCTCAGGATGCCTTGTGAGGAAAACCTGTGCAAGTCAGAGCTCCTATGCCACTGAGTAAACGTTCAGGGTAATCCAGTCCCTTCTGGAGCTGAAGCCAGTATTAGCCCAAAGACTGTCTGTGCAATTGTTCACCTTAGTTTAGCTGCGACCGATTATTTTCTAGCTCGGTGATTTGATAAATAAACCTTTATAGAAAACGACTTTGTTAGTAGAACATACAGCTCTCAGCATCGCAGAAACCCACGTCTGCGGTAGGATAACAGAACCCGCTCTGCGTTTTTCCACAGAGGGCTAATGTAAGAAACAGCTATTTTTACTCCAAAGGATTTCTTGATGTGACGGCTGAAGGTCTCCCCCTCCTCCCATCGCTATTCTTTTTCCAGCACAAATGACTTGCCAGGGGGGATGCCTACAAATACGAGTACTTCTGTGCTGAAAATGCTTTTCACTCAATCCTCTCTACTGAGCTCAAATCATATTTGGAATAAGTTTTTGTATCTTCATATCCTGTACGACCAGCACATCTCTTTCATTCTGTGACAACTTAACAAATCCAGCACGCGTGTCCGTCACTTCCACGCAGACAGTATGAAAACATAAATAATAAAAATGAATTTTAAACAACTGTTTAACTGTGTCGATACTGAACTTCTGTCACATACGCTGGTGGCAGCACGATGATCTCAGCGGGGCCACAATTTGGGACAGTGTCAATACTGTGTTAGATGAAAGGAGGAAGATCTGAGCACCCAGCTGGATCCCAGAATAGAATAAGGAACAGCCATAATTTCATGAGTGATATTAAAAAGAGTGCTTTAGAAAGAGCACTTCTAAAGGGTGATTTGGCCTTCAGAAACTGCGGGGTGCTTTGTTGGACACACCTACATTTGCAGTAGCCTTAAAATTAATGATCCCTTTTAGCACTTCCTATTCATTTGCTTCCGTGATCCAGCAATCATTGGAAAAAAGATCCATTGCTTATTTCAGGCCAATAAGCATTAGGCACGTTTTCTAGGACAATTCATAACCACCATTTCCTCATCCTTTGTGTGGGATTTACTGACTGTGTAGCATCGTTATCACAGTTGTTCTGTCTGTACCTGCTATCAGATTAGATTTCTGTAGCAACAGAAATGGCAGTGTGGAAGGGGCAGACAAATTGATGTTTACCACGTTAGTAGGTACCAGTAGATGTATCTAACAGAACCCACAACAGACCCTTTCAGCAGGTGTGTCCCCACTGCAGGAGTAATTAAAGAGAACTAACTGCTTGTACTCCCGTTCTAATCCTCTCAGAAAGGAAGTTCTTCTTTTGCGTTTCTGCCAAATGACACTAATGTAGGAGGATTCACGTTGTGTCCACTCTTAACCTCTGCCATTGACAAACACATCTTTGTTCTGCGTTAACCACACCAGAGGGCTTTCTCTGCCACACTGACCTACACTTGGAGACAATGGGGGAAACACCGCTCCCCTGGGACCTTAAGGGTCTCTGCTATGCTCACGTGCTGAGATCGGCAGTCGCCCGAGTTCTGGGCACAGTAACTCCCTCCCAACAACCAGCAGCGCGGAAGGCAGAAAAATTGGAAGGGCTAGCAAATGTCAAGCTGTTCCCCTTAAAGGGCACCTGTGAAAGATGAACCAGTTGAACTTTCATCTCACATTAGTATTTCTACATCTTTGCTTTATTAAAAAATGTGACTCTCTGCTCCAAGCAGTCCTTGTTTTCTCTGATGATGATTTTTATGCTCAATAAATGATTTAACCAACCTTTTTCTTATTAAGCCAGATCTTTTAAAAGTTAGAATGGCTTTAGGCAAGGCCTCTGACAGCATTTTAACAAGCAAAACCACACATTTCGAGACTACAAAGAAACATGTCATTTCACAGACGTGTAATTCTGAAAACCTCCCTGGGTTAGGCAAGCAGAACGATCTCCGTGGGGATAAGGACAGTAGTTTAAGTGTCCTTTCCTTTTCCCAAAGAGCTGTCCATACACAGACACAGAGCCAGCGAACGGGAGGCTGCCACCTTTTGGTCGAGCTCTTCCAACGTCAGCGTGTTTCTGTGACTGCTTCAAATACATCCACACGCGTAGAAAGAGCTTGGCGGGGAGACAAGTTCATTCCTGAGTGACGTGCTGACAGCTGTGCTGTATTTTCTGGAAGATCTTACACTTACAGGGACATTGGAGAAATGGACATGGGTGAGATCACAGCCAGTAAGTTGTGGGAAGTTATTAGAAGTGATTTGTTATAGGACAGAGGTTCAGACTCATCTTGCTTAGGCACGCGAGCAACTGCGAGCAACTGTTGGCACGCAGCGTGCCAGGAAGGCGGCGCGCACACGCCGGGGTGTCTGTGCGGAGTTACCGGACGTTCCCTCATAGAACAACTCTGATTTCTAAGCCTGTAGAACTTATTAAATGGAAGTGAAATGAAGGTCTCCTAACTAGGGAAAAAACGGCCTTGTAATATGAATTGAGGAGGAGGAATGTAATTAGAATTAAAAAAACCTTCAACATAATACACTTTGAGTCTTCTCTTGGCAAATGCAGAGAATATGAGAAATAAGAGAGAGGAAATAAAAATGACAACCTGTGACAAACAGCCTGAATGTCACGTTCTTCAATTAAATCTGGTGACCTGATTATCGCAAATAGAGGCGCTATGTCATACAGAGTCAGAGGAAGAAACAAAGGAAGAAGAAGTAAACATAAGTCAACGCGCTTTACAAAATGACTGGAATATAATTTGATCACGAAAGCACTAAAGCTCAAGTGGTGGCTGAAACCAGTGGCAACATTCCTGCTGACCTCACCACAGAATTGTAGAAGGTGCTGGTTTTTTTAAGCAGTGAATATAACAGGTGCTAACCTGGATGGAGTGTTCTCACAACAAACACTGCTATCAGTATCCTAGTAGTCTCAGGGAGAACATTCATCCCACAGCACCCACTGCTTTCTGTGTTCCACCGACAGACAACCTCTTACTTCCCACCAGCTCTTGCCATCTTTACAAGCCCTCAGACTCACACATGCATCAGGCACTCTTCACAGAGAGAAAAAGACCTTCTGCAGCTCTTCAAAGGCCAAGATCTCTTTTAATACAGCTTGAAAGAACAATCTCACAAACTAGGGAGACTGGAAGGGAGATCCTTGTTAATAATTCACTCGAGCAGGAGGGCATCAAGCTGTGTATGTCTAATGCAATTCTGGGTAAAAAAGGTTGGAGAACCAGGAATGCCACTGCTGCAGAGAAGCGAGTCGATGCGCAGGGCCACATTTTGAGAAACTGAGGATGCAACGTAGTGCTGTCAGCTTGAGATGTGACAGTGCTATCGAGACAAATGTATTATGGTATACATTTCCTATTTTACTCTGCTTGGGCTAAGCACCCTTTGGTCTCCAAAGACAAAGAAGGGAGAGAATCCCAGATACTCTTCCAGCAAGCCATACATTATGCTACGTCTTCACCACACCCCAGAATGCTGGTGATTTATTTGATGGGCATGTAGAAAGAACATGAAATACCTGAAGATTGTATTAAAATAATAGTTTGGCCATACCGGTGAGAAGTTGACGGTTCCTTTTGACATGGCCCTTACGAAGGACCTTTAGCGAACAAAGCTGACACATACCCAGAACTCATGTTTGCAACACCCATTCCTCATACACCTGCCTATCATTCCTGAAGAGCCTGTAACATATTTACCCCGATACGTCAGGTAAAAGCTCCTATCTTCCACAGAAAGGTGTATGATAATCTAGGCTACACAAGTATGTGGTGGATGACATGCAAAAGATGTCAGTGTAGGCATCAAGCTACGTAGTAAGGAAATCACTACAACCTCACTTTAATCCTTCCCCTGAAAACTACCTTCTTTCCCTTGACTGTTTAATATTTTTGTGATGTAAAACATGAAACAAAAAAGATCAGCTGTGCTAAGTCAGCTGCTAGCAGCACAGCTGGTTCGCGAAGAATAATCACTGGGTCAGTGATCAGCATTTGGAAACTGTAATGTATCTACACAGCCCGAAAGAATTAAAATGCCTGCTCCTGTTTCTACTATTTTACCTTTTCTGGAGTTTGTCTATAAACACTCACCTTCTCACCAACACCTCCGACGGAGCCAATTGAGCCTGGGGGACCTTGAGGACCCTATAATGATAAAATATGTTAGTTACCCCAAATTCACTGCTTATCAATTAATTACTAAAAGAAAATTTTTAATTCTTACATCAGCTCCATTTGGACCTTGGGGACCTCTTGGACCTGGAGGGCCTGGTGGACCCTGTATCAGAGATAAATTGACAAAATTTCAGTCTTAAAAAATAAATCCAGAATGAGGCCACTGAAAATTAACATATTCAGTCTCTACAGAGTACTTTTAACCTTCAATACTTTTAATGCTACAGAAAGAACAGGGCCAGACTGCTGCCCATTGCTTGAGTGGGGTTCCAAGGCTACATGAGCTGGAAACAATCTGATGCTTAAGACTACCTAGGATTGGTTTCCTCTGAAAACACTGCCCCATGGTGCCTAGAGATGGGCAACAACAAAGCATCTAGGCTTGGCTTAGGGTGTTGGAGGCAGACGTACTCTGTAGGCAGCTTGTATGTTAGTCAGAACCAGCCAAGAAGGCATTCTGTCAACAGCAGAAAACCTCAGGGAATGCTTGCTCAAGATCACCCAGCTAAACAGAAAGCCAAGCAGTGGTTATGTTCTAGCCCGCAGTCGCCTGCAACCAACGTACAGCTCCCTGAATTTCAGAAGAGCCGCTCCAACACTGTGGCGCAGCGGTCTCTCTCTTTCCTTAACCCGCCTGTCTTGTCTCATACATACGTGCCCTTTGCTACCTGCCCTTCAGAGTACTTTAGACTTGTTAAATCTTGACGCTAAAGATTCAGTGACACACGTGGGAAAGCCAGGCAAACGCTAGACGGTTTAGGTTACACGAAGTATTTCACATTCAGACACCGAATTCAGGAGCGCCGTGTCAGATGATGGGCCTCAGAGCAAACACAGTATTAGACAGATGACACTGCTGTGCTCCACAGTGACCAACGGGGAAGAAGTCTCACCATTGGGCCCACGTCACCATTTTCGCCCTTTTCACCTGGTGGGCCAGGTAGACCCTAAAACACATGGAAGAGACAAGAAAACTATTAGTAGGGTACCTGGAAGGATGAGCTATAGGGAAATACAAATTGTGAAACTGGAGAGCTTGTAGGGAGGAAACAAGAAAACAAAAGCTACTAGTACACCAAAATGAAAAAAGGAGGTTTTTTCATAGTACAGCAAATATCAGGGTCGTCCTAGGATGCACAAACCAGATGGGGCAGAAAATTTTGGAAAAAAGGAGACACGGAAATGCCAGGGCAGCTGTCTTTAAAAACACTGCCATCATCATTCAGACCCCAGGCAGGATCAGTGATGGCAGCAGTGTTTAAGCATCTTGGAGCATCTGATAAGCTTTCAGAGCACAGCAGTGTTTGTGATGGTATCGCTGAAAAACACTCTTTGCCAAAACCTACTGTGAAAATGGGCCTCTGGGTCATATCTTGCATTTTAAAATTGTCTCTCCAGAAAACAGAACTGCTTTTGTTAAACCAGAAATGGTTGGACTGTAGACATAAATGAATTGCCAAATGAAATTGTAAAGCCCATATTAGCCAGTTCAGATTCAGCGGACCTTGACAATGCCCTTCAGGTTCAAATCTGTTATTTATGCATTAAATCCATGATTATGGGGTCTTTCAGTTCTTATTAACAGACAGTCTCATTTATTTGACAGAAGGCAATATTCACTCACTCAGTTTCCGATACTGAAAATCAAGGTTCTCACAAGTGGAGGGTAAATATTAAAAGAATTTACCTGCAAGCCAATAGGGCCTGGAGGGCCAGGGAAGCCGCGAGGACCTTCGTCGCCTTTTTGCCCAAACATTCCTTGCTGACCTCTGGGGCCTGGCTCCCCATCACCTCCCTGTTTGGGAACAGCAAACAGCAACAATATCATCAGTCTAACAATAGCAGAAAAAAGCTCCACAGAAATGCCTGGGAAAGAAGGCAGGATTGCTCAGAATCAATCTGAACGTCCTTACAAAGGCACGTACACACACGCATGCGCACACCGATAACTGTAACACCAGCCCAGGTTTAACAAACGTCAGACGATGCCGCACATCTCACAAACGTTGTCCCTGTATAGCTCTTCTCTTCCACATCCACGTAAACATTCTAGCCGTTGAATACCCACGTATCAGTAAGTAAGATTAGCAAGTAGGTCAAGCAGCCTTTATTGGCAGAGGAATTAAAAGCCTTCTAAATCAAAATAAAAACCAACCTGCCTGGTATCAGGTAAATTGAACAAACAGATACTGATTTTGAAATGCCTCAGTTACCAGGGTGATTTTATATTGACTGTCATGCAAAGTACTAAACAAGTTCACTGAAAGAATGGGTCCCACTCCCTGTTTAAACTACTTAACTTTTAATAATCCCTTTTATTAAATTAAAATTATTAAATCACTGCCATGCTGCAAATCTGCGATAAAACAACACCTACGCAGGCTGCTTTACAACAAACAGCTGCATGTAAAGGGACAGTGGCAGAACTGTTAACAGCGACGCTGAAACAGATTTCTGAGTAAGCAGCATGCAGGTCAAAGAACTTCTGACTACCAGATGAGTTATGACAAGATGAGAGTTGGCTTTGAATAAGCTACTCACAGCTATACCAGGGGCACCAACGGGACCCTGGAGACCTGGTGGACCTGGAGGACCCTGAAACAAACATCCAAAAGGAAAAGTCAGTGACTACGGCATCTGGAATGAAATGAAATGTTGAGACAAACCTACGTGAAGCATCGAGCACCACCAAGCATTTCTACATTTCTCCATAGCCAGTGCGGCGCTACTCATGAGGCTCTCCCATTTAGTACGGATAACCACGACTGAGCTCTTGAAAACTCAGATTTGCACATTACAGACCTAAAACTGACATCTATTGAAAGCACTTTTGCAATGTTTCAGAATATTTTCCCACAAAAACAAGAAGCAAAATTTAAAAACAAACAAAATCACAGTGACAAATATCAAGGCGGTTCAGTGAGAACTGTGCAGAGTAATTCAACCGTTAAAGTCTCACCGAACAGGCTATGCTTAAGCAGAACACTGGTTACTTGGGTGAGATTTTATGCCATAGCACAAAGCTTAATTTGACCTTCAGGAGACAGGAAAACGTCTAAGATCTTACCGAGCACCGACAGTCACGTTCTCTTTCATATTAAGCCTCTCGACTTAGAATGTCCCGCCACTGTAATTTTGTCATTGGAATGGCAAAAAAATACAACTCTGAGAAGAACTTCTTGACTTTTTGTTTTCTTACAGGATAGTAGTAACCCAGTCCTTTTGCTGTGCTTTAGAAGTCAGTTATGCAGATGTGACCCAATCACAGTATCTAACAGAGTACGACAGTGCCAGACACTAGTTCATGATGGGGTTACAATTATGTGGTAGGCTGAATCTGATTTTTGCCCAGGTAGAGAGAGTAGACTCACCAAGAGAGCAGTTAACAAAGCTTGAAATCGTATGCTTGTAGGGAAGCAGCATGCTTGAACTGGTAAAAAAATCATATTGGAACAGAGTGCTCCTGTACTTTACAGGATGCTTCTACCTGGCCATTCATTTCACAGCACGCAGAACAAGATCTACACATTTTTAATGTTATTTCAGTGCTCATTTTGATGTAAACTATAGTTGGAACTTACTTTGCAATGGATCAATGAAAAGCTGTCGATACACGGTCAGATATTTATTTCCATTGCTTTGTAGGGCAAGGGGAGAGAGCATGATCAGAATAATCAGGAGAGGACCTTCAGTTAAAGAACTGTGGTAGCTGTGGAGGTTCTGAAGCTTAGCAGACGGTGTACATCAACAGCAAAATAGGTCTTCCCTGCTCTGCAATGTTGCAATCACCTAAGTGTGCTCTCCAAGAATTAAGTATTCTTTAAAAACTTTAAAACTGTATCAGTAGATTTCTCTGCTGAGTCTTCACATTATTGATCATTACGGCCAACAAGCTAAAGCAGCCTGCGCTCACACCATCCAGTCATGAAATTAAGCGCAGTAAGAGGACGCACATATATTTTCAGACTCCACCAGTCTCAACATGGAATGGATGAATTAAAGTGATGTAGAAAAGGTGCTTAGGAATGTCATATACCAATATACTTTCGTGTTACTCTGTGAGCTCGAGAAACATGAGAAATACTAAGTGCATGCATAGCTCTAGTGCTGCATTAAAACGTCTTCAAAGAAAAGGCGTTTCTGAAGCATGTCTTTGTTTTGGTGCAGTTACGTGTCAAGGCCACCCAGCTACTTCATGCACGAGAATCTTGTGTGTGTGAACAACGTTAGGACAAAGGGCTTTGTTACTCACGTTGTCTCCCTTGTCGCCTTTACTACCTTTCTGACCTGGTTCACCAATTTCACCCTGCAATTGAAAGTGAAGCGTTAAAATTCTTGTTTAAAATGGTCTCCTTCACACGTAGCTGAAGTTGATCCCAGGATATCTTTAAAAACTCCCTTTGGTATTCTGTGTTTTATGCTGCTTCTTCCAGCGTGAAGGGTTAACAGGGCCAATCCTGTATCAATCAATACTATACGTATCAATTCCGATACCGATTGCTATACTGCAAAGGGCAACAAGAGCAGGCTTTGAAGTACAGTGTGACTGAGCTCTGAATTAAGGAAACTGAGCTTCTTATATCACCCCTTCAGCCTGAACTTATAATGAAAGCACCCTGATTTATTAGACTCATCTAACTGTATGTGGCTGAACACTGCTTCTCACTGCAGTGTACAGGATTTCAGAGCTTCAGCATTATTCAAATCACCACGAAACTATGCCAGAGATAATGTTTTCTTTATATGATAATGAAAGACAATTACATTAAACCACAGAAGAACCTCTCCGTGGGATAAATAATACCCAAAACAAACCTCAAAGTCTTTACCTTCACCCTCTATCCTAACAGAACAGCGCTGGACCAAGCAAACACGCAAGATACTCCTGACAGGTGCAGCCAGAAGTCTGTAGAGTATCTCTACTGTGAGCATACTATCTTCACCCTGTCAATGTACCAGCGGTCGTTCCAAATCACCAAACAACACTGAGAAAACCTGATCTTAACTCGTTCAGAACAGAAAGTTTCTAAAGCAGGGTGAGGTAATTTTTTCATGTAATCTACCTCAGTTTGTTTTGCCACACATTAATCCTTAGACTTTTGCCAGATCAATGTTAGTCTAGTAGTTCTGAACACAGATCCCAGTGTCCCATGGCCCCTGTGCCACAGGCAACGGGTTAAAGAACATTTTTCAGGTTTTTTTTGCAGTGAATATGTGGAGTTGAGGGGAGGCAGCGGTAAGACTGGTTTCGCTGTCGTATTTACTGGCCGGAAAGTTAAAACCAGAGAACTGAACTGACAGGATTTCCCACAGGGGCACTAACACCAATTATGATTCACCTTGTCGCCATCTTCTCCGGGAGACCCACCAGGGCCAGCAGGACCGGGAAGTCCTACAGGACCCTGTACTCCATCTCGTCCAGCTGGACCTTGAGGACCTTTTTCACCCTAGATGTGAAGAAAAGGAAGTGATCCACACTATCACTAAGAAGACTTCAGTGCAGGGAGTCACATTACCAACACGAAACTACAAACTAAACAAAAGAAAGGAAATGATGAAAGGAAGAAAATGCATTAGAAAATGTTACAGTTAAAACAGAGGCGGATGACAAATAGACTTGTAGTCTACCATGGAGTGGCTGGGTTCAAAGTTTTGACTGACTTAACAAGCATTTTATTATATTCAATCCCTGGTGCGATAATATTTGGTTTAACCCTTTTGGGTTAGAAGTTATGACAATAAATAGTTTACTATTGACTTAACTGTGAATTTAAAGAGAGTACGTCAGGTATTTTGAGACATTTAATGGATAAATACTAGAGTGGGGAAACCAGAATGGAATGAGAAGTCTGTGCTGTCATAGATTGTGTGACCAGTATTACTTACGGGAGCACCTTTCTCCCCTGCAGGGCCGGGAGGGCCCTGAGGTCCAGGACGACCTGGTAGACCAATTGGGCCAGCAGTGCCTGCTGCTCCACGTTCCCCGGGTGAACCCTGGAAAGAAATGAAAAAGTGTAAAAGAATTCCAATACAGCCCTGACAACTGTCAGTGATTTCCAGCTGACAGAAGGGTACACACTCAGCATGTGTGCAAGTAAAGAAAAAGGCTGGAAGAACAAACATCAAGTTCACATTCAATAGCTCTATTCAATACAGTTCTTGCTTAGTGTTTTTTCATAAATACCCCTTCCTTTGTTCATCAGAACAGGAGTGTGTTTCAGGCTGTCCCCTCTGTGTTCCCAAGATACAGTCACACACTACTTTGGTGGAAGAATATTCATCGTGTTAAAACACGGAACTAAACCGCACCCTGACCAAAACTTCTAGCCAAGTTTGTGCTGTAACGATCAGGACATTTCTGCACTTCAACTCATGTGTGTGAGAATCTGCTGAGGTGTAACAGCTGTTTGACACAGGTTTGAGAAACAGAGAAGACTGTCTGTGCAGGTATCTTCAGATAAGCACAGAAGTATTTGAAAAGCTGATATTGCCAATAACATGGGAATAACAGGTGCCAGTTGGGGAAAAAAACTGAAGCTGAGTATTCGAGAACATAATCTAAGAGAGAAAAATAGCAGAGAGGGATATTTTTAATTCTAACCTCAGTTAAGTCTCAATTTTAAATCTCTTTATTCTATTCTGTCAGTTGTTTATACAAGTTTTGGGTTTTTTTCTGTCTGAAACGACCAGTGCATCCGTAAGTGAAAATTTACTGCCCATCTTATCTGCCAGTTCTCTTTTGAAGCAGAGCAGTATCTACGGCTGCTCCTTAGAAGCCAACCTTTCTTTTAAGTATGCCCGTCAGACACAGGGCCAAGATCCCAACCTGCTCGTAATTTGACCAGTGTCCTTATGGTTTCCACTGGGTTGAGCTCACTAGACACGATGGAGAGAATCATAGAATCATTAGGGATCAGAAGGGCCCTTGAAAGATCATCCAGTCCAACCCCCCTGCCAGAGCAGGATCACCCAGACCAAGTCACACAGGAACGCATTCAGGCAGGTCTTAAACGTCTCCAGAGAAGGAGACTCCACAACCCCCCTGGGCAGCCCCTTCCAATGCTCCATCACCCTCACTGGGAAGAAAGACTGTCTGTAAAAATCAGCTGTGCTCCGAAAACTAAGACGGGCTATTTTTGCTTCTTGCACTTTTGAAGAACACGAGGGACTCGCACTTGTAAAGCTGTGCTGAAGAGTCAGGAAGAAACAACCCCTTCTGGTACAAGAAAAGCTTCCTACAAGGATGCGATGTAACAGATACCAGCACAGATTAGAACTTCTACTCAAACAAATGGAATTTCAGAACAAAAATGAAAAATTTTTGTCTGTCCCTGTTTGTTTACCACTTAGTCAAAAGTCATGACATGGAGCACTCCTTTTAAATCCTTTCTGCAAACCGGGTAAATTTCCAAACAGTGAGCTACAGCCAAGTCCTCTGTATATCCTGAGCATCTGTTACAGGCATCTATCCGTACGTACACCACAGCAAGATCGGTACTTGTGCGGCGGATTCAGGACAGCACAGGGTTCCGGTTAGTGTTTTTATGCAGAGGCTGACTGCTATCTAGCCTGCTCCTTTTTGTCTCTCCACAAGAGTCAGCTGTGCAGGGAGACAGAAGCCTGATGCTCTCCTCAGCACGTGGACAATGGCTGAGATTTTTATGCCTTTTTGCACCATCTCTGGCTGCGAATTCTGACAGGAAAGCCAGCACTGCCAGTCCTGATACTCCATGAGGATTCAAGATGCCACACATCTGTCCCATGTTCCGCAGACAGGAAAGAGTGGGAGCAAAGAAGTGACCTCTTTAATGTCTATAAATGTGTGAGGGCGAGGTGTCAGGAGGATGGAGCCAGGCTCTTCTCAGTGTCACCTAGTGATAGGACAAGGAGCAAGGGGTGTTAGCTGGAATACAGGAGGTTCCACATCAATATCAGAAGGAACTTCTTCCCAATGAGGGTGATGGAGCCCTGGAAGAGGCTGCCCAGGGGGGTTGTGGAGTCGTCTTCTCTGGAGACGTTTCAAACCCTTCTGGCCATGTTCCTGTGTGACTGGATCTATGGGATCCTGCTGTGGCAGAGGGATTGGACTGGATGATCTTTTGAGGTCCCTTCCAATCCCTGCTGTTCTGCAACTCTGTGATTCTATTCTACACACAGAGCCAGTCTTGCGCTTACAAGGTTACTGGGAATTTCACTAACAGCAACACAGTTAAACATGAAATTTGTGGACGTGGAAACTGAGAAGCAAACAGAGCTGTCCCCTCCCTTGAAATGTCTGTGTTTGTCCATTTTTCCAGATCTTTGCTTTCTCTTCGAAGTAATTGACTGACTTCATTAGTGTCACTGGTACTAATTCCATAATAAGGAGCTTTTCCTTCCAGCCAACTGTTGCAGAAGACAATGCTGAGCAGTTACTGCACATGGTTTTGCAAATTATCTCACAGAAAGATCTAATTTTGCAGGCATGTCCAAAACCAGTCTTTGTGCAGGAATCACACGACTTTGTCATTCCGGGGATTCTTTATGTCTTTGTGAATGCCTAAGTGACTGTCCTACTTCTGTTATTTTAGTTACTGAGACTTCAGTGATTCCAACAAGAAAAATTCACTGCCCTGCAGACATCCCACCATAGTCTCTGATCTTGTCAGCTCTCATAAGCTGAACGATTTCAGGTCATCTCATCATTAGCATGCAAAAGGGGAGTGGGAAATTGTTTTCATAACGTATGGATTCTCCCACGTCAGACTGCAGACGCTGACAATGACCACAATTCCAGCAGGTCTTGGTGCTCAGCCAACTTCTCATGTTTATCTTGTTGCCATTTTTAATTGCTCTCATTAAATCTCCTGCAAGCCATGGACAGGCAGCATGCCTTTTGTTTTCAAGGATCCCCTCGTTTACACAGGAGAACAGCCTCTGATCAAAGCGCAGCACCTTACAGTCCCAACTCAGAGAAGCGCTTCATGTGGCTTCGTAAATCTGTTCTCTCTTTCTGCGTCACCTGGTTTTGTCTTTCTGTCCCTGTACGTCACTAACCTCCTTGTTAGCCCGTGGTCTTGCCGTGGTTCTCACAGCCTGGGACATTTTATGAATCTGGGGGGGTGGGGGAAGCTTTTATGTAGAATGGAGCTGTCAGGTTTGCTCGTATTTCTTCGGTACACACAGTAAGCTTATTGACAATGTTTTTACCTCACTGTCTTGGAAAAACGCGTGACTCTAGCTATTCTATCCATTATGCAGTACTAGCAGCATCTTTCATTGATGGTTAACAAAACGATCGATAAAGGAAGATCCTCACAACAGAAAAATATTATCAGATAGAAGAAGATAGCTCTAGATAGCCCAGTACTCATAACTGGGTAGCCGTAGCTGGCTTATTCTGAGTCAAATTTGGGCATCCTATTCCTAAATGAGCTGATGAAAACTGACTGCTTGACATTCCAAGGAGCTTTCTGAATTCATCAGCATTCAGCGTTCCACACAGCAGTACGAGAAGGGAAGAAGTGAAGACAAACACAGTAGATAAAAGAGAACTGTTATTAAAAAAACCAAACAAAACCAAAACCAAACCCCACAGCAACCAAAAAAGGTCCAGACAAACAAAAACCCCCAAACATTAAGAAAACTTTGCTCTGGAGCGCATTGATGCATCTCTTTCTTTTGTGCAAATCCCTCTAAGCGCAATAATTGGCACGCACAGTATTTGGAGTGGCATTTGTTTGGCATGCACCAGCCAAACGACGCCCGTAAAGGACTACACATGCTGGTTAGAAGCAAGTGACAGGGAAGCGGAGCAAAATCGCTGGGTGGCATGTATTCTCTTCCTATTATAAATGGCAAATGAAGGCTCTGTTGCAATCACACTGTTGTGTGTACCCTCCGTTGGCTAGAAATACACAGGAGAACATTTGAGGAGTATTTGATGCTCTTAGTCTGCTGTGAGCTACTGTGGAAAAACGCAAGCTGTTGCGGCTTAATTGTGGACCTTGCAGGTGCACAGAACCCCAGTATTAAGGGCACCTACCCATCTGGTTTTCACTGGAAACCTGAAGATTAAACACAAAAAAGAAAAGGGCACCAGGACTTTCGAGATGCTGTCAGGGCAGCTCAGTGCTGCTTGTGCCTCAAGTGGCCTGCTCGCACCAGAGGGAACTCAAAATATGTTTTACTTACAAAAAGTCTGTCCTTCAAACTCTCTTCCCACTGCTCGTAATCCCTGCTACTGCTACATCTGTTTCTCAAAGACTGAAAAAACCCATATGCCAAACATTCTGAGTTTCCTAAGTGAATCTTCCTGTGACTAGTGACTACATTGATCTTGGCGGGAAGTGTGGCCCCAGCAGGAATGGAAGGAGCAACTGGTACTGTCCTTGTGACACCCATACTCTGGACTACATCCTTCATGAGAATACTCGTCTGACATGAACTCCCATCAGCTTGTTGGGATTAGAAACCCTCCTGGAATTTTTCCTTCCGTTTAGTTTCACTTGAAAAGAATTCCGTTCAGGAGCTCCAAGAGAGATCCACGATTTGAACCAAAGGATGGTAACTGGGGACAACTAAGAAATTTGCTTCAAAAAGCAAATTATGATCTTTACCTGAACTTCAGTTCAACCGCACACATTTCAGAATATGGACAACAGTACTAAACAAGGCATCTGGTTTTGTCTCACAGCTGTATGGAACACATGCGTGTGAGAAACTACAGTAGTAGTGGCACGGCTACTCTGGGACGCGGAGCGAGTTAAACAGCGGGTGCACCTCAATGGCTTGTGCCTGCTCAGAAAAGCTGTGCTCCACTGCACCTGAACTACCTGCTTGAGAGATTAGCCCAGCCTCAGGGCCTTCTTTAACCAAGAGCCAAGACATGAAGACACTATTCTGGTCTGTGGTTTTCCAACAGTTCAGGTTGTTCAGATGCAGTGCAACGGTAACATTTTTCACCCTCCCTACTAGCCGCCATTCCACGCCATCCCGACCCATCCCTTTCATTCCCAGCTACCTTGTTTTGTTCCCTTTTGGTAATGTATGTGTACGGCACAGTGCTAAGAACTGTAAATCACAAATGCAAGATTAGGTTCAAAGAACAGAGGCTGGTGGCAATCAAAATTCAATAATTAGATTTAAGAATTCAGGTACCATGTATTAAGAGATACGAGAAGATTAAAAGTGTGCTGCAGCAGATCTTTTCCAGTAACGGAGAAAGCAAGAACACTTACACTATGTTTTCCCTCCTCGTTTAAAAATCTTAATATGAATTGGAAAATTAAAATCCTGTAAGAATTATATTAACGTACATTATCACGAAATATAATCTTATTATGAATTGCTGAGGGAGCTCCCTGTCCTTATCCTAGCCCACGAGCCTTTCATTGTAGCTGTTGCCCTCCTGTTCATTTGAGGTGGGGAAGTGACAGAACATCTGACAGCCACCTAAGGCCAGCCCATCACAACAGCACAAGTCCACTATCCACATATCGTCCAGCATGCAAAAACCTCCTCCCTCTCAATGACACCTTGTGGAAGCAGCAAGTATGGAACAAGTAAATCTCATACCTACGGAGAGCAGAGAGCTTCAGATATTCCCAGTCTTCACACTCCTTGAATTCTAATAGTATCAGTAATTTGTAGAAAAGAATTCTTGACCCTTCTGAATGGCACCCATCTGCCTGCTGTTTCACAGACTCCGTTTGTGAAAGCGTCACAGCATGCACAGAAAAGAAAGGGTCCTATGTAAAGCAGCCGTTTATCTCTCCAAAACGGGAGGTTTACTTACAACTGGGCCAGGTGGGCCTTGGGGGCCTTCCCCTCCTTTCAGACCAGCCGGACCCTAACACATGACAAATAAAAAGACCAAACAAACAAGCTTATTTCTTACACTGGGACGTTCAAGAGGTATTTTTGCAACACACAACAGGGAGAAAGTAAAAACTCGAAGACGAAAGCCTGAATAAATTCCTTTTTGCTTATACGACTGTTCTCCTGGGGCAGTAAGTTTGAAGCACAGGTTTAATGAAATAAAAGACTGAGCACGGTGTTCCTTGAGCTTAGAAACACCGCGTCACTTGCTCCACTCTCCGTATCATACCTGAGCGCCTGGAAGGCCTCTCTCTCCCGGGAAACCACGAAGACCTGCTGGTCCATCTTTCCCAGGAATGCCTTGAGGGCCTGGATCACCCTTTGAAATAGATGACATTTTGATTAAAAGTAGTGTTTAAAATACTGACGTTATTGACTAAATGAATGATGAAAATGGAATACCAGAGCCCGGTTACAGTCATGACAAAATCAGGCGATGCCCTCACCTCTTCACCCACTGATTCTTTTAACGTTTTCTGCACCACAGTCTGTCAGTCTGGTTAAATTTATATCGAGCTCGGACAAAATGCAGCCTTTCTCCTGCCTTGCTGTGAGCATGTATTTTCACAGTGAATGGGTAGCACATGCAAAAAGTACTGATTATTAGCTCAGGAGAATTCTCATCACTGCAATGGAAGTAGATCCAACTCTACAATGAGGTTCTTTCAGTCCTCAAAATCCTTCTGGGTGAAATGTGCCAGTTGTGATTTTATGCTGTCAGTCCTGCCCTCATTCTGCTTGTTCTACATGATGTCAGCAATCAATCTGACTTTTCCAGTCTGTCTCCCAAAGCCACACCTTACCTTAGCACCTTCTTTTCCTGCAGCACCTGGGAGGCCTTGTTCACCTGGTGGACCAGGAGGACCTGGGTGACCTCTTTCACCAATTGGGCCAGTCTCGCCAGTAGGACCCTAAACAAAAAGGTAGAACTTTAAGGTTCTTAGAATGGCAAGGTGTTTAACACCTTGTGGAGAGGGGGTCTGGCACTGAGGAGCAGATTCGTAACATCCAGCCATTGAGAGTGTCTGTTACAGAGCAGAGCTGCCATTGCTTAGCACACATTCCTCAGTTTGTCCCCAGGCAAAGCTGACTTACAAGCTATCTGTGTCCTATAAAATAAACCTTGCACTGTGTTGTGCCTGCAGACATGTCTGTGCAGCTCCCGACCTCGCTTCCTACGCCATGCAACTTTGAGGCACAGTGTGCATCCATGTATGGAAGAAGGGTACAAAAAGGACACAGGAGGGAAATCCACGCACTGCGATTGTCTTGAAATGCTCTCCGCAGTGTTGTTTTTCTAAATACTGTGAATTGGAAGGCAGGAGAGCTGAAAGTGGTGTCTTCAGATTCAATAGCAGAACATTTTTGCTGAGGGAATTCCCTAACTAGCTCATGCAATCCAAAGACTTGATTTTGTTGCCGGTAAGTAAGAGCAGATCAAATGAAATTCTGGTGGTGAGCTTCTCCACAAACCATCTAAAAGGGACTGAAGGTTGCCCTCTGACAAGAATGTCGTATTTGGTTTTTTAAACTAGTTCGTGGTAGGGAACCCTGTCTTCTCGACTTCTGTAAATGACCTTCATAATCACACTACGAGAACGTGGGAGAAAAAAGAACATTTGCAGATGATGCACCTTTCCGAAGGCTAGGACAACCATCACTGTCATCCTTTAATGCAACAAAAGCAAGCGCCTTGGCTGTAAGTGATCCATTAAACAATGGTTTTATGAAACTAAATTATGTACCTGAGGGCCAACAACACCACCAGGACCAGGAGGACCAGTTTTTCCTTGAAAACCCTGTGAGGAAAGTATAGAGCACTGTCAGCCAGAACAAACGCAGAAGAACAAAACTCATGTCTATACTGAAGAAGAGAAATTCCACATCACACATTTCTTCTCTTCAGGAAATACAAATAAGAAAGTATTTTTCCTGTGTACACTTGGAAGTGAACTCCTGATTAGTCTTTCTTGTCCTCACCCCTTCCAGTCTCTCCGAGGTGGTACAGCGGTAAAAATCGCAGCCGTTTCACAGCTCTCTAGCGGAACTTAACTAGGTGAGTCAGAACATGGAAGGGATGCAGCTCAAAGACAGATGGAAAGACATTTTTTACACAGATGCATCCCAAAGCCAGACATAAAATTGCTTTGTAAAGGAAGACATGGGTGGTGTATTAGGCTGGAGGGGCATAAAACAGAAAAAGGAAGTTAGACAGAAAGAAAATGAAAAGAAATGGAGAGCCAGGGAAGAGGAAGTTTCTATAAAGATGGTTAAAATGGCAGCGTGAGTGCCACAAACACAATGAAGTTAAGAAGACAGACAACTTATACAGAATTTGAATTTTCTGATCGGTGACCCTAGACTTCTGTCACGGATCAGTCAATCAGCTGAACGACAGCTCGACTTTCTAGCAGCACTCTCTAACGCATCTCTGAAAGGTACTGAATTATTTCATTCCAATATTGGAATTGTGTTGCTGCACACAATTAGGAGAGGGCATTCACTGCTGAATCACACTAGGGTTCCACACAGCATCGCCTGCCTAACACCCTGCATCTGCCTTCTGCTCTGCTCAACTGCTGAAAAACAAAGGTGTTGTCTGGTCCTACTTCTTACAAACTCTGGGCCCGCCTCAGCATTTCTCTAGGCACAGTCTCACTGACAGGTGCCCTACTCCATCACATATGGTCATATTCCTTTCTTACTAGCAATCAGATGTCACTGAGGTGCAGTCTGGTGCGTAACTGTGTGGGCACTCACTTCCAGACCTCTGAAATGATCCAGATTACAACCAATACAAAAGGGTCCCTTTGCTCTCATAACTGACAATCAGAACTGCTACAGATGGAATTCATTTGTCTCTTTCTTCATAGAGTCACACCTTCTTCCCAAACCTATTGTAAGGAACGACAAAGGAATGAGGAATACTACTTATTTCTCCAATGTACTTTAGGACCCGCTGTTTCCAGGTCTGAGGAATGCACTTTGCGGTACATTCAATGGTTCTTGATGCTAATGATAGTTTTACTACTCTGCTTTCTCACTGGGTTCATCTAAAAGATTTACTATTAAAAAATTTATACTAATATCTCCTACATGTGACTTTTAAAAAGGGCCCATTTTCATTTCCCATGAAAGACAATGTCATTCCATTGAGTTTACTGTAGAGAGAAGGTGGTCCTTGACTAACTGTAATAGCTGAAACAGCTACCATACGTCTATTTTATCCTTTCCCAGGCACGAATCTGTACATTCCTGAGTAACACCAGACAATCTCTGTAGCTGATGCCTCTTGCCAGTGTGAGACTGATAGCACTGACACTAATAATCACTCCTAAGGAGGAACTAGCTTCATATTGGGTTTCAATATCTAGTTTACTCCTATACTATACTCCAAATTACTTTTCATTACGTTACTGTTCCTGTGCCTGGCAAATGTCAAACTGCTGCTAAAACCAAAGGAGATACACAATTAGAGAACCACAGTATTGACTAACTCCAGAGAGACTGGTCCATACTTCACACAGCAGCAGCAGCATCCATTGTTTTGTTGCAATTTTCACGTTTCATCTCTAGCAATGAGTGAAATCAAGAAAGTATGGAATGGCTGAGCTTGGGAGTTCTGGAGTAATTGCTCCGCTCAAGCAGACCCATTCAGAGCCAGCTGCCCAGGGGTGCAAACGGATAGCTTTGAATATCTCCAAAGATGGAGACCCCACAGACTCTCTGGACAGTACCTTCCTGTGCTCAGCCACTCTCACAATGAAAAAGTGTTCCCTGATGTTCAGATGCAATCTATGGTTTATGTCCACTTCCTCTTATGCTGGATTGTTTCTCCTGGGCCTTCTCCAGGAGAAACAATCCCAGCTCTGTCAGTCTACCAGGCACTTTTGGCCTCGTGCCGGTAGCTTTCTCCAGTGTAGCACCCAGGGCTGGGCACAGTACTCCTGGTCCCACCAGCGCTGCAAAGAACGGAAACTTCCCCTGCCGCAGCGCAGGACACTGTTAGCATTCTCTGCCATAATGGCATCTTTCTCGCTTATATTGCGGTAATAAGACTGAAGGGAAGGTCGTGATCAGTCACGTTTCTCTTACACAGAACCCACTACCACTGCAAAGCATCATTCTGCGACAGTACCAGGAGAAGAAAATATCCTTTTTCTGAATTAGGTGTTATTCCAAGCTCTGTGCTCCCCCTGCCAGCAGTGAAAGGACTTAGTAGACACCAAGACTTTCCCAGTGGAAGCCCCAAACACATCCAACATGCTGAGAAAATTTCTCTCCAAGTTATAGTTTTTTCCAGCTCTGAAAAAATCCAAATAAGAATTTTTTTTTATTTCAATGGGACATGAATGACCACACTAGACAAGCAGAGAGTCCTTGCAAATAATTACAGTCAAACTGTTCCATCTGAGTCTTTTCCTTTTTCTGCAGAATTAATGCATTGTGATTCCTGGGGGGGGTTGTACAGGTTGTAGCTTCAAAATTTTTCTCCAAATGTTGAATCATTCCTGATCCTACTTTGCAGAGGTGCTGGCTTCTGAGCTTTCTCGCATTTTGCCACCGGTAAGATTTTTCACTGTGTTATTATTAACATTACATGGCATTCAGTGAGAACAGAACGACACAGCAATTGCCCGACAGATCTTTTTTAGAACTGAGATCTAAGAATTTATTTCTTTGACCTCTGTTGACTATTTACGTTCACCGAGATGTTCCTAAGTGCTCAGACCAAAGAATAAAATCCCTCTTGTAGCATGGGAACAAAACAGAGCCGTTTCTTGCCTAACGTGCCACCCTGAAGAAAACTACAGTTACATAACCTCTTAGTTCCAGACTTTTCCCTTTTTCTCTGTTATTTCTGCTTCATTAGTCCTGACCACATAATCAGACCTTTTGAGTTTTACGACAATGATACAGCAGAATACATTTACTTACAGTCTCACCCCGCTGTCCTGGGTGCCCAGGCAAGCCATCTTTTCCAGGCGGCCCCTGAAATTGTAAAATACCTGAGTCAAAATATTTCCTAGCCATCTTTAATTCTGAAAAACGGTGTGCAATGAGCTGTAAGGATCAATGACAATTTTGGGTTTGTCCAGAGCAGTCTTCAGTACAGCTTCATTGCTTCTGCCACGGCCAGCTATCGCTGTAACAGCACATTTTCCTGGTGCGCAGAAGCAGTTGCTTGGAGTGTGAATTAGGCTGTTGAGTTCACACATGTTCAGAATGGGTGTCCGCCAGTGCAGGAGTCCTGGAAAGCCCCTGTACTTCTATTTATCTTTGACTAATGACTCAGCAGAAAAATAAGCATTATTGGAGAATCTGGTGAAATTTCAGATTTTTTGGAATTGGAAATGAAAACAGCAAATGCATGGGTGAACAGAATCACAGGCAGCTTGATGCTTTCTTTTGGATGCACTTATTCCACATGAGCAGAAACATACTAGATGAACAGTCTGCGGCTCAAATGTGCTATTACCTCCACATACTTCTGTCAGCAATTAATTTCTTCTTCCTTCTTCCTCTAAATTTTTTCCTCAATAAATCAATTACTAAAATATACAGCAGCAAACTAACATTTAGCCTAAACACAGCCTGTCATCTTGACATCAGCACCAGCATAACAGAGTAGTACATTATGCTGACTGTGATGTGAGCTGCAGTGATAATTTTTGAGTATCCGAGTTCCTATGTCAGCCTTAAGGCTCAGCAAGCGCATTTGTAACCTACAGACACACCATCCCTAAACTAACTTCAAAAATTGCTTCAGAGACTGTACAAAACATACTAGAACGCTGTAGAAAGATACTTACGGGAGGCCCCTTTGGTCCAGGGAATCCAACAGGTCCCTGAGGTCCTTGTGGTCCCTAGCATAAAGGCATGCAAACAAGTGAAGTTTTACTCTAGCTTCCACGTTTGCTTCAATTATAAAACACATTAACTCTGTACACATTGTCTGGTGCATTTATGGCAAGCGGCTCCACTTGCCATAAGTATTGGTAGCAACACTTTACACGCACAGGCATCAGAGGGGGTTTCCTAAGAGAATCTGCCGGGCACAGAACGCAGTAAGGAAAAAAGGAAAACTACTTATACAATGCCAGTCTGCATCTGACCCCTGAAACTGAGCAGCATAAAGTAGGAATCAACAGTGAAGAAGAAATACTGTGTTCTGTGCGTCGTAAAAACGTGGGAATTAACAGCCTGGTGGTCTTGTTAACTTTCAGTCCGACATTCATCTTTGGTAGTTCTAATACTCTGACTTTTCAAGCCAGGAGAGCAGTATGAACTTCACAAAAAATAAGCTTTCCAGAATTATCATGGGCTAACGACAACATTCATGTTAACACGAAAGACAGCTGAGACAGCTGAAACAAGCCCCGTGACGCACAGACATTTACAGTTTTCTGTTGGCACACACATACACAGAGAAAAACGTTCGCTCAGCACAGTTGTGCAGATTTAGTTAAAGATGATCGCATGAGCCAGAGCACTGTGCACACAGATCAGAGCGCCATTAAGGTTGAAAGAGACCTCCAAGACTGTCGAGTCCAACTGTCAGCCCAACGCCACCACGCCCACAAAACCGTATTTTCAAGTGACAGGTCTACACTTCTTTGGGCACCTCCAGGGATAGTGACTCCACCATCTACTGGACAGCCTGTTCCAATACCTGATCACTCTCTCACTGTAGAAACTTTTCCTCACATCCAATCTAAACTTCCCCAGCACAAATGAAGGCAATTTTCTCTCAACCTTTTATTGAGGTGCCCAAGAACAAACACAACGCTTGATGCCTCCCTAGCGCTGCATACAGGGAGATGATCACTTTCCACACAGATAATTCTATCTATGGATGTAAAAAACGGTATGCACAGATATTTACACAAAATACTAGATGCATGACTTTTCTAAGTTTGTCATCAATCAAAACAATGCTAGCTTTTAAAATGTATTGATGATACGTGGAAGGGAACTGTCAGCTTATTAAAATAATTTCTCCTGTTCAGTTTTCAGTGTGCCAGGTCAGCAAGTAACTACCTGAGAAACCTTACTTGTTCTGCTTGGTCCACAGCAGAGCCACGTGCCCTCACCAAACAGTGTGAGACTTCATCCTATTCTACTTGGTACCAAATGTGTGGTTTTTCTAAGACACCGGCTATCAAAATGTGCTAGAAATGTTGGTTTGCTGCAAAAGGCTCTAAGGAAGAGGCCACACTTCCCAAAGTACGCTACCCTTCTGCTCCTCTGATAAAAGTGCCAGCTGTTTCCAAGGTCCATCAGCTTTGTTCATTAGAGCTCCTGCCTCTTGCTGTACGTGGAACAGCGTGCAAGTGCTGCTGTGGGAGAGGATCCCTTCTGCCCAGCCTGGGAGAATGTGCCCCTAGGAGAATTTCATTCCACACAGTGGTTATGCTGTAAAACTACAGTCGAGGCAACTAAGAAGTGCTAGGTAGAGGAAACACTTATTTTTTGACTGACAGTCATTCCTACTGGGAAGCAAATAAATACCTCACACTTATATTAGACAATGATATTAGATGTGGTGCTCTGTGATTCTTCACCTTCTTACTCTCATCTCTTCAGGGATGCCTTCATCTTGGACCGACATGCTTACTGTTTTCAGTCCCCCCACCAGCTTCTCTTCTTCATAGAATCATAGAATCATTACGGATCGGAAGGGACCTCGAAAGATCATCTAGTCCAATCCGCCTGCAACAGCAGGATCACCTAAACCAAGTCACACAGGAACCTGTCCAGTCAGGTCTTGAACATCTCCAGAGAAGGAGACTCCACAACCCCACTGGGCAGCCTGTTCCAGTGCTCTGTCACCCTCACCGTGAAGAAGTTCCTTCTCAGGTTGATGTGGAACCTCCTATGTTCCAGCTTACAACCATTGCCCCTCGTCCTATCACTACATGACACCGAGAACAGCCCAGTGCCATCCTCCTGACACCCACCCCTCAAATATTTGTAGACATTAATGAGGTCACCCCTCAGTCTCCTCTTCTCCAAGCTAAAGAGACACAGCTCCCTCAACCTCTCCTCGTAAGGGAGGTGCTCCACCTCTCTTATCATCTTTGTTGCCCTACGCTGAACTCTCTCCAGCAGCTCCACATCCCTCTTGAACTGAGGAGCCCAGAACTGGACACAATACTCCAGGTGTGGTCTCACCAGGGCAGAGTAGAGGGGGAGAAGAACCTCTCTTGATCTGCTAACCACCCCTCTTCTAATCCACCCCAGGATGCTGTTGGCCCTCTTGGCCACAAGAGCACATTGCTGGCTCATAGTCATCTTGTTGTCCACCAGGACCCCCAAGTCCCTTTCCCCTACACTACACTCCAACAGGTCAGTCCCCAGCCTATACTGGTACCTGGGGTTGTTCTTGCCCAGATGCAAGACTCTGCACTTACTCTTGTTATAGCTCATTAGATTTTTCTCTGCCCAGTTCTCCAGCCTGTCCAGATCTCGCTGAATGGCAGCACAGTCTGCTGGGGTGTCGGCGACACCACCCAGCTTTGTGTCATCAGCAAACTTGCTGACAGTGCATGCCAATCCCTCATCCAAGTCATCAATGAATAGATTGAACAGGACCGGTCCCAGCACCGATCCCTGGGGCACTCCACTAGATACAGGCCTCCAACTAGACTCTGTCCCATTGACCACCACTCTCTGACTTCTACCCTGTAGCCAGTTTACAATCCACCTCACTACCCGAAAATCTAGGCCACACTGCCTCAGTTTGTCTGCAAGGATGCTGTGAGAGACCGTGTCAAATGCCTTTCTTAAGTCAAGATAGATGACATCCACGGCTCTGCCCTCATCCATCCACCTGGTTACACCCTCATAAAAGGCTATCAGGTTGGTCAAGCATGACTTTCCCTTTTGTGAAGCCATGCTGACTGTCCCTAATGACCCTCCTGTCCTTGATGTGCCCGGAGACAGCCTCTAGTACAAATTGTTCCATCACCTTTCCTGGGATGGAGGTGAGGCTGACCGGTCTATAGTTACCTGGGTCTTCCTTCTTTCCCTTTTTAAAGAGTGGGGTAACATTTGCTATTTTCCAGTCCCTAGGCACCTCTCCCGTTTCCCAGGACCTAGCAAAGATGATGGAGAGCGGCCTAGCAATGACTTCCGCCATCTCCCTTAGCACACGCGGGTGCATCCCATCTGGGCCCATAGATTTGTGCACATCCAGTTCGATCAACTTATCCCTAACCCAATCCTCATCAACCAAGGCAGGCTCACCTGTTGCCTCAACCTCCTTCTTCCTAAACTCTGGGAGCTGCCAGCAAACTCCTCCTTTACAAGGCTCTGATAGTCACCTTTAGAAGTTTGCCTGAGATCTTCCTCCTGGTATAAAACAACCTACAGTTCCTTTCTTGGACTGTGCCTAGTTCTCTACACTAGGCACCCTCATTACCTCATTCCTTTGTTGAATCCCAGCTCCCTTCCCCTGCCTCTCTCTTGCAGCTGCAACATCATTCTTATTTTCTCCTTTCCATGTTCCACTTGGCACATTATCTTTTGCTTAATATACAAGTACTGCAGCCTCCCTTGGAATGTTACCTTCCATATGTGCTGACACTTTCCATCAGCTCTATCCTAGTTCTCGTCCCTTCTGCAAGACCAACTGTCCCACCTCACTAATCAGTCTCTTGGACAGTTAAGTAATACTATGTTTAGGAATGAAAGAGCTACAATGAGGAGTACGAAAGCTTCACTGTAAATTACAGTTGTACGTTCCATGTACTTGGTTTGGTTTTTGAATTTTTTAAAAAATGCAGTCAAAGGGAAAAGGCACTCTTTTCTCAAGCAGAAAAAAGCAACACTGCCTCAGAGCAGACAGGTATTTGTTAACCCTCTGTTTGCAGCCGCTAAGGGGAAACCAAATGAAAGGAACCGCAACTGCCTTCTGCAGACAGGCAAACTGGCAGGCTGAGATTTCTAAAGCACACTGATGCCAGGCGCTTCTTAGCAGTTTTATGGGTGACCTTATCTCCACTAATCATCTCAACCAAACCATGTTTACATGGTCACTGTAGCAAAAACAGCTTGTTGTTGTTCTGCCAGTATTGTACCAAGCGTGCACGCACGGAGCGATCGAACAGCACGTAAAAGCGACATTATGGAGTAGGGGAGCTCCTTCCCGAGAGGTAAGGCTTCTGGAGAGCTCTGGGACTCGGGGGTGAGCACAGGGAAAGGATTTCTAGTTTTTCTACATGTAAAAGGTTAGCAGTTTAATTCAATATGACTACAAAAGAGAAGTCCCCCGAGTGTCGCAAAAATGCTTTGGCAGAAAGTACGTCCAGTTACACTGTCTGAGTTAGTTTTCAAGAGCCATTAGAAATCTGATTTATTAGCGTTGTTTTTCTCTACACTGCTGTGCAACAGGCTGACTGCACCACTGGTTGGTAAGGAAACAGCAAGCAGAACAGTTTATTTTAGCAAGCACAGTATGACTTCTCAGACACGCACTAAGGAGGTTGGAGGGAATTCGTAGCTGATCAGAAAAAAATTACAGCTGTTTCAACAAAGGAGCTTCTGGAGGTGGGTTGAGTGATTTGCAAAGCCAAGAAGCAAGCAGTAGGCTACAACACAAAGGGCACTCTTAAGACATAAACTGGCCAGTACAACTGCAGCTTGTGTGGATATATACAAAGCATGTCTGTCTCCTCTTTGTCCTACACGGATGGAAGAAACTTCCAATAAACCTCAGCAACTCCATTCCTAACCTTGCGAAAAGCATCACCGAAATAGGTTTTGCTAGTTCTGGTTGCCTTTCCTTCTACCAGAGCAAAGCCATGATAGGGAGAACTGACAATAAAACAACTCCCCCATCCCCAAATCACACTCCTACAGAGCAGGAAAAGAAACACGGACATAAGTAGTTTTCACGTACCCTTTCGCCTGGTGGGCCAGGAGGTCCATCGTTGCCTGCAGTACCCTAGAAAGGGAGAACAATGTTTTTAAAGACTGAACCTCTACTATACTTAAAAGAAACAACCTGTCGCAGATTTACACAGTGTATTTGGCAGTTACCTTTGGACCTGGTTTGCCAGTAGGGCCTCTGGGACCTCGTGATCCTCTCGGACCCTGTCAATTTAACAGAGATGCACTTTGTAATTATTGAATACTAAAGTCAAACCAATCTTTCATAGTACAGTGGAGGCAATTTGTAAAGCAAGTCTCTAAACTGCAAAGCAAAATTACATACTGTTGGTCCGCGCTGTCCTCTGGGGCCAGGTTTGCCATGTAATCCCTGTACAGAAGAGTTCACAGAATTAACCTTAGCGGGCCCTGTATTTGTGAGGTAAAGCTTTTCAGTTTGTTTCTTTTTAGCTGCAGGCAGAGTACCACTGCCTTAGCTTTCAATGTTGTTTTAAGTATCTACATTGCACTTCAATTCGGGAATCACGGTCCTTCATAAAATTATCTCTCTGGGTTCACTGGGACTTGTATCTACGTGTACTAGATTTGCCTCAGAGTCAGATTATCTCTCAGGTATTAGAACACTTTAAACTACACCAAAATAGCCATCAAGATGGGACACAACAAGCAGTGAGCAGTGTCCCTCTGCAGTAGTCGGAAGTATTTGGCACTACATCCGGTTTAATACTGCCCTTGAAGACAGGTACCCTTGAACCCTCAGGTTCCCATGGGCAGCGCCACATGTCAACAAAGAAAACAAAGGGTGTGTCTATCTTTTTTTATAAGTAGAAATAAGGACTCCAATACCTACCAGGAGTTTGCACACCTGCACAGAGAACCTGCCAGAATACCAGCTGTTACTCTCTGCTACAGTATTATCTCCCAATCACACTCAACAGATTGCTCTCCTTAGGCTCTGCATTAGTACTCTAGTACTGCTGTTCATTCTAATGAAAAGAAGCTTAATATTCAAGAGCATATTCCTCAGGTAGAAAAAGGAACCCGATGGCTTGTACTTTCAGAGCTCTGTGGCAGAGCTGCGAAACAATGGCTACGGGAAAACAGCAGCTAGGTTTTAGCATGACGTTCGATTCATTGGAAACCAGTGTATTTAGATCAACAACTTAAAGAGTAAGAACTAGTGTCAGAGTACGTCCTGTTTCACATAACTGGAGAGGTTCACCCTAAGTGAGAAAAGCCTACGGTTACAGTTCTTTGAGTAGCAGCCTCTACCCTAATGTTTTGGTGTAACTTCCCACAGCACTGAGTTCCAAAAGTTAACCAAGTGTCACGTAAGCATGACGTGTCATACCCTTGCACCTTTCTCTCCATTGGCGCCTGGAAATCCCGGGAAACCAGTCGAGCCCTAGGTAAGAAATCAGTACAAACGTCAGAGGCTATCAGTGGCACAACGGTAGCAGAGCCAGCATCAAACTTCTGTGTAAAGCAATCTCCAAAGTCACGGACACAGCACACATCACATCTGCTGATGGAGAGCTGTAAATTAACTTACCATAATCCCTCAAGTCCAGAATGCATTAAAAAAGATCAATATATAGAACGGACATTATTTGTCATTTTATTAGACAAAGCATTCATGAAATCTGCACAAAGCAAGGAAGACATTAGCAGTAACAGCCCACTAAAAATGTCTGGATCATAACAAAGAGGAACAAACAAGACTTTGTTGCCTCACAGTGTACTGGTTCTTTTATAGTCATCTCACAGAAAATCACTGCAAGATGTTACCGCATCTGAACAGTGGTGTGGCCCTCTCAGAACAATTCTCAGAAGAAGAAAAGGATGAAAAGCAAGGTAGCAAGAACAACTACGAAGGTGCAAACCTTCTTGGCAATACTGGGATAGGATTTCTCATTTGCTTTACACAGCTATTACATTTTCCTGCAGCTCCCTCTCTCTCTCCCTTATGTTAGTTTGAACTGGACTGTGAATGGATTTCAAAAGAAGTCTCTGAAGGGTTGATAAACTGGAGCTGTCATTACTCTTCCTTGGAAATTTAAACAACAAATTAGAAGAGCAAACAGTGGACCCAGCGTGAGAACTATTTTCACTTTTAGTGTAACAAAAGTATAATGCAACGAAATTCATGATCAAGTCTTTGCTGGGAAAAGATCAAATGTATTTCACGTATTTGTAAGTTACAGAACTTTTATTCTTTAAAGAATGCAAAAATTCTTTGATCTTAAGACTTAAAAAAACCCATTTCCACAAGGAAACAAAAAGAGACTGAGTTGTCAGCCATCTGAGTTGAGATAGAAGTAAAATCCCATGTTTCTCCAGGTGACTTGTTTTCCTAAACACTTTCTGTAGACGGTTTTGATATTTTTCACTAACGCAGGCCGTTCAGTGACCAGTCAGATAGTTCATTCCTGTTACTGAAAAGAGACCAGGCCAGAGTTGGAAAGACAAAGTTGCATAGCCATTACGGAAGTGGTATTTGTTTCAAAAAACTGTAATTTCAAATTTGAAAATAATACTAGACACCAAGTAGAGCAAAATTGAGGGTTTTACTGCATGTTGATCATTCAGAGCTGGGGAAGGGGTAAGGGACCCTTTAACTTGTAATACCTCCCTACATGAGCAATCACTGAGACAGTTCACAGACACAATGGCTCCCCTCGTGGTCTTCTCTGCCCTGGGAGACTTCTGTAACATTTTTTTCTTTCGTACTATCTCAGAAAAGGCAGATTGCAAGTAATTCAGCATGCCCACTTCCTAGAGCTGTGTCAGGACAATCTTTTAAAAAATCATGTTTCATAAAAATATTTTAGAAATGTAAGCCTTCACTTAAACCACAAGCCACCTGCTGCGATCAAACCACAAAAGAGAGTTGAAGGACAGATGTGGGCACATGAATCAACTCAGGGTTGGGTTTTGTCATTTTTTTTAAACAGAAGCAAAAGGAAAGCATTATCAAAATTGTAAATGGTATGTTTTAGAGAAACATGGTTTATTCTATGGTAGAAGCAGCATGTGACACAAACGGAAAGCTTGTACCACATGGAAAATCCCCATCATTATAAGCATCCATCTAGTCATCAGCAGAGTGCTCAGTCTCTTTTCATGCATGTCAGCAGTTCTCTCGCTTTCAAACAGTTTAATGATGCCAGTATGATGCTCACAAAAAAACCACAACTCATTAGAGCACGGCCACAGTTTGAAGGCAATATTAAGAGGAGGGAAGACAGTGGTCCTTACAGACCCTGCCTTAGGGAATCCAATACTTGTAAACATTTTACTTCAGTATGTGATTATCAAAAAAGGAAGCATGAAAGATGGCCCTTGCTCTGCTTCCCCAGACACACAAATGAAATGACTGCCATTGTGACCGATGTCAAAGCACAAGAGATACAGTTTATGTACAGCTCACCTTTGGACCTTGTCTTCCTGGATATCCTGGCAATCCAGGTACACCAAGCTTACCCTGCAACAAGAAGGCAGTGTTCAACTTCATTTTACCCTCATTAGTGGTCCAGCAGACTTCTACAGAAAGTAGTTTTTCCAGAACTCAGACTGATGGTATTCCACAGAACACCATATTCAGTTAAGTAAATTTTTTGTTCTTATTACTAATTCCCAGCAGGTTTGGTTCCCCAAACTTCAATAAAAATCCCACTGCTGTGAAGTGATTTGGGGATGAGGACATTAGACTATTACTATTCTCTAAGGAAGCACGTTGTTGCTGGGTTTAAATGAGAAGAAATCCCTTTTACTTCATTCCTATGCGATGACTACTGTTTCCCACAGATTTTTCATGAATAAGGATTTGAAGAATCAATTTCTTTCCTTGACTAGTTCCAAACTGTTTGAGTTTAATCATACCCTGCTGTTTGCTGACAACAGATTTGTCAACAAATATTCCCAACCTGTTACGGTCACAAAGCCCAACAGGATGAACAGTCTGATCAAAATAGACACTAACCATTCCTAGAATTGAAATACAGTCCCCTACCACACTAAGCTGGTCTCTTTGGACCGCTAGAGGATGAGTGATGATTTGCCGCTTTCAAAGGCAAAGGAAAGCAATTTCAGTCTTTGAAAGATGAGAACTCTGGGGAAGAATTTGCCTGTCTGCCTGTGTTCCAGGCTGTAACTTTCTGGAGATCTCAATAAAATAGATGTGACCGTACAACAGAACATGACCCTCTGCAGCAGATTTATATAATGAAAGAAAGGAGATACCTCTACGGGAAAGGAAATTGTGTATTTGTAAGGAACACAAAATGCCTGCATATTTGTGAAAAACACAGCACGTGAGTAAAAAATGATGCGAATTGTCATAAACACGTAACCGCACGTGTTTGGGTCAGATATTATTAAAGAAGAATTCTTCAATTTATGAGAGTAACAATAATGCTGCCGGGTCTGTATCCCCCTGAAAACCACTGGTGGCGTCACAATGGCTGAAACGTTTTGCATCCAAAACGACAGCGCCAAATGCACCAAAAGATTTTTCCCATGACTAAGTGAGTTCAGTAGGTTTCAAACACGGATATGGATGCCTTCCTGATCGTAAGACCTTTACTGACACGTTCTTTGTTGCTTGGGCACCAAACCAGGCATTTCCTTCATAAATCAACCCAAGTGAGTTTTCTTACCAAGGGAGCAGTTAAACATAGAGAATAAGAGACTTCAACGGGCAAGAAAAGCCATACATAATTTCAGAAAAGGCAAAACTTTGGGTGTAAGCCAGCTAAAATTGCTATTAACACCAATATTTTTTTCAAATATCTTCTGATATACACAGCGTCACGTTCTGGAACTGTACCTACATCTCGATCAACAAGACATGCTTGCAAACATGAATCTCTATTCATGTTGAGTAATTCTCATAAGAATAATTAAATATAACTCAAATTAACATTTAACAAGTAACAGCTATAAAGCAAAGTTTGGTTTGATTACTTTGTTGATGGTTTTGCTCGGTTAAGACAGAAATACTTGAGAAAGACAGATTATTTTGTAGATGTCCCTAGTAAAGCAACTATTGTGCAGATATCAGAACCGTAACCAAATTTTGAGGTAAGATTTATAGTACTCTAACATCCTTGTCAGGTCAGTGATAGCAAAAACCCCGTTTTTGTTTTATTTTATTGTATCAGTCTTTCAAATTTATCCAAAACGCTACTGTTGAAATAATCTTTCTTTTCTGATGCTGCCACCCAGTGAAGTACAGTGTTTGCAGTCACATTCCTCAGACTCGTTTCCTCGTCTCTGTCAGTCTCCAGTGTTTTTTGCTGAGGTCAGGATTCTACAGAACTGTACTTGATTTCTCTTCTGTTCTGTCCTGTATTTTATGTCGCTATCCTTTTCTTTCAGTCCTCCCTTTGAAGAGCCCCTTACACTTGTGCCAACTCCATTTTTAATTTTTATTTGGTGTGTGTTTTCTGTTTAAAATAATCTTCATCTCAGGATTTGTCATCATATGTCTGCAAATATTAGTTTGCTCCCCAGCAACACCTTTATTGTCCTTTCTGTGTCCAGCTGTTTTCTTTGCCTCACGTTTTCTTCAACCGATATGCACTGTATGTAACTCGGGATAACAAATTAGCTCTCTCACACGCCAGTGAAGTACCACAATGCCTTTTCGTATTCTAACAAAATAATCATCCCCAAAACTTGTTCAAATGTGAACTCCAGTGGTCCACTGTCCCCTGTAGCAGTGTCTCATAAACTAAAGATTTTGCCAGTCTGAAGGCTTATTTTATACCAATGAAGACCAGGGGTTCTACATATGTTATGTCTGTGATGACATCTGTCTACCGACCTTTTCCCCAGCTGGACCAGCAGCACCTGGGTCCCCAGATGGACCTGCTCGACCTTTCGGACCCTCTGGACCATCTTCTCCTCGTGGACCCGGCTGACCAACTTCTCCCTAAAAACACACCACCTTATCAATATTGAACAATTGCCTTTGAGCACACATTAGACAGGCCACCTACAATTACTTGAACTTTTCAGTAAATGTAAATAGAAAGTAGAACATCAAAGAACCATCAAATGCTTTGGGTTAGGAAGGGACTTTTAAAGGTCATCTAGCCCCACCCCCTGCAATGTGCAAGGATATCTTCAGGCAAATCAGGTTGCTTAAAGTCCTGTCAAATTTCCAGTTAGGAAAAAGCCACTGCTTATGTTCTTTATATAAATGCAAATACATATAAATTAGGCACTGAAAATCATTCTCACAAGGGTAAGAAACCGGTCACCTTGCCTGAAGGGAGCTGCATTTGGTTAAAACATGCTCTTATTTTTCCTTCCACATAATCTTAAGACGGCACTCTGACAGTGCAGAGAAAAAAAACCTAAGTGCTTATGTGGAGAGCACCTTCACAGTTATGTATGTACAGACAACACTGAACCGAATCTCTGTCTTGAATTTGTTTAAGTAGATAGAAGTATTTTATCTATATATAGAACAAAGAATTCAATCTATGAGTTTTGGTTTATTTTAATTTTTGCTCAAATTTATTTGTTCACTTCAGTCATTCTTACAAAATAATGGCAGTTACATTATTTAAGAACACGTGGGCTAGGAATAAATTCTTACCCGATCACCTTTGAGCCCCATGTCACCTTTAAACCCTGGAAAACCATCTTCACCCTAAAAAAAGGCAGAACCATATCAAATAACTGCTGGTAACAGAGACAGACAGAATGCGAAATAAAGGCACAGTACAGATTACAATAGTCTGCATAAATGAAGTGAGAAAGTCACACCAGGAAATGTAATATGGCTGTTGCTCTCTTAGAGAAAACACACCAGTGCACCATACAAAAGGATTTTTTAGTGTGGAAGCTCTAATAACAGCAATTCATTGTCTGAAATCTGTTTAGAGATAGACACAATACAATTCCTCTGTTCTATCACAAATTATCTTTTCAAAGTCTTTTCTTAACTGCTAACCCTCTTTTAATTATCACTCTTTTTAATAAAGGCACTTAATTACAAAGAAGAAAAACTGATGGTGAGTTATTCGGTGTTACTATTTCTGACAGCTGAACTTCCCTTCTGATTAGTTTTATTTTTAAGCCAGTGTCTTAACAGCATCATGAGCGAAACAAAAAAAACCCGCATGGTTGTGACATCTTCAGAAACCACACACAAATCATTGGTCCTCATCTAAAAGCAGTAGTTGTCACTGCTACAGAGCAGTCCTGTGCCTGCCTCCTCCCGTTCGCTGATGTGGCTGAAGGACAGTAGGAAAAACAAGCGACACAAAGATTGACTCCCTGAGCGCTGGCAAAACAGGTGCACATCATTGCTATTCCAAGTGGGAAACACTTATTGACTGCTCGGTAAATTCTGGCAGAGAATTTTCTCCAAGCAGTTTTGTAGCTCTCCGCCCCTGCAAACAGTACGCAGTCGACTGCACTTATATCCGTATCAGGTAGTTCAGACACAGAAATCTCCAGAGGTGTTTAGTGGAACTCTCACAACTTGCTCTAGCATCACTAGCTGGATAATAGTCACTTGTTAAGGCACAACAAAAAACTGGGTTTTGAACTGTCCAGTCTCCACAAGCTATTAAACACACTTGTTTTCAGCTTAGATTTAATGAGCTCTAACATGAGTATGCAGGCTAGACAAGCTGTCATTTAGGAAAGCCTGAAAACACATGACTTTTCTTGGCATCTGAACCAGAAAGACAGATCTCTAGTGTTGCCATCAAGGCTTTTTGGCAAGTCTGAGACTTCTGCTTGAGAAATACCTATAAATACATACACAGTAGCCCCAAGAGCTACAAGGCTGAATTTGTCTGTGTGGCCAGGAGACACCACGGATGGTGTTTACTGACTGGCTTTCACACTGACTGCTGAGGAAAGTGAGAATTTAAACCAAAACTGGCTGTAGCTTCAGCAACTATAGACCTCCAAAGTCAGTAGAGATCGCAGAATCTCTACCTTCTCTAGTAAGAGTTCTACATACAGAATTGATGGTGTCAGGGGCATGTAAAAGCTTTCTTCATATTCACATACATACACACACACACATTGTGGGCCGCTGCCCAGGGGGATTAAGAAGGCCAATGGCATCCTGGTTTGTATCAGAAACAGCGGGACCAGTAGGGAAGTGATTGCATCTATTAACAAGAGAGGATGTCTAATTCCCTACTTAAGAGCACTTTAGAGAGAAGTTACTTAGGTAACTTTGATCCAGTTACTTAAACTGGATCCAGAAAATATTCTAATAATTGAATGTTTTACATTCCCTTTTCAAAGCATGTAGGTCACTGATTTATGAACTGGGCTTGGTGTGTCTTCAGAGTACAGCAAAAATAAACCGACTGCTGCAAGAGAAAACACACTGCAGTGAAGGAGACAGAAGACGTTGCAGTGAAATAAGGAAAACAGAAAAAGGGAAAAGAATTAAATGCAGATTTACCTTTTCACCTTTGGATCCCTTGAGACCACGGACACCATCAGCTCCCTAACAAAACCATATAGAGAGTTACCAGCATAGCTGTATTCCAAAAACAGGGGGTGGGGGAAGGAATCCAGTAATTAAATCTTACCTTTACACCACGAGGACCTGGATAACCAATTGGACCTTGAGGACCTGGAGGCCCCTAAAACATATTGGAGTAAAGAACTTTTGTTTGTACAGTACTTGGTTAGCAAGCAGTTCTCTTCTGAGTCTAATCCTTGTTCTTTCACTATAATGCAGCAGTCTTGTGTGAGACATCAAAATAACTCTGGGCTTCCTGCCACCAAGAAGTCTCATGGATTCACAAAGCACCCTTCAATGTCACTGTAAAGCTAGCAATGGAATTAAGAACTTTGTTCTACTTGTATTTTGGGAAACATCTACCCACAACATAAATTACATGAAACAATAGTGACTGGAAAATGCTAAAAATAAAACCAGACAAAAAGACAACAGTTAGAAGTTGGTGGTGTCTTACTAGAAAACTTTTACGTTAATTGCTAATTAAGATGGATGACACGAGTCAAAAGCGGACATCAAAGTAACAGTAATAGAAATCAGAGTCTTAAAAAAACCAAAAAGCCATTCCAAACCTCAGAGCTAAGAGATGCTATCGAGGCTATCAATACTGACTGTTGGCTGGATGCTGTCATGTGTTTAAAATTCATTGAGCATTTTAAAGATGCTTAGTTCCAAAGGTATGCAATCCAGTGTCCCGGTCTACAGAAACTGAGCTCTATAAGGAGTGACAGCAAGGAACATATCTGAGGGTGAGCTGCTTTGTCAGTTCTCTGGGATCGGAGACAGATAATCTTTCCCTAACAGAGCTATTGCTAACGTCTTTCTTTCCTTTCCAACAGTGTCTTTTTACAAAACCTTCAGAAGGTTGACATAGCTGAGCAATAGTCTCCTATTAATGTTGGCTGAAATCAATAAATTCAGAGGACACAAGCAACAATGACATATGTTGGCACATCTGTACATTCACAACGCAGATGCTCTGTGCGTAAGCTTTATTTTCGTAAGAAAACAGGGTAATATTGCAAGTCTAACACATAACAGCAGCTTAGAACTGCACTTCCTGAAGAATCCTTTTCGTTCACTCACCCCATTTATCTAGAGTACAACCTGTTAGTATTGCCACCGAGATCGGCGCTGCAAGTGAAAATCATTTCAGGTCCTATAAAGGGTGCTGTTCTGGATAAATACGGGTCAGTAATGAGAAAGCAGAACTTTCAGAGAGTGCCAAGACTCTTGGGTGCTTCATAAACAAATTATTACTTTTTGCTGCCTCTGGCTTGACAGTGGCTTAAAAAAGCACAGTGTATATGCATGCGTTGGTTAATACTGAAAACGAGGTTCTGAAGCGCCCTAGCCAGCGCTCTGTACAACGGAATTACAAATGCCAAGGCTCTGCAAGGTATTTATATGAAACACGTGCAACTTTTATAGATCACCATTGGGCCAACTCCATGGTCAGCTTTCCTTTGAAAGAGTAATATCCGCATTACTTAGAATCTCAATCAAGTTTACAATGTTATAAACGCTCGTCTGCTTGCAGATGCTTTGAATGTGTCAAAGGGGTTTTGTATTGTCTTTCAAAACACTTCTTGGAGCAAGCAAATGGTTCCTGAAGTTGAAAAACTGCCAAAGGTCTTCTTGTGATCTACGTAAATAAATAGAAAAGATTCCAAACTCACCAATGCACCTTTATCTCCAGACTGACCCTCTTTGCCAGGATGACCCTGATTTAAGAGAAATGTATCTGGTTTTAAAAATGTTCATTTCTCAGCAACAGCATTTTATTATAAAAACACAATTACGCAAACGCCTGGATTTCAGGTCACTTATCACCCTTCTTCTGCATTAGAACACACACATAGTTTGAGGAAAGATTTTTCCTTCGGTAACAATTTAATTTGATCATCAAAGAAAAAGGTGAACAACACTTGTGTTAAAGTTTTCAGGACTACCCCAAGCACTCCTTCTCTTTAATTACTATTTCAATAGTGAGCGCTTTTAAATGCAGGGCAGGCTCAAGTTTGAGGTTTTGTTTCGTACATAATTGACACTCACAAGCCACAAAATTTAAAGGGAGTGTAATTAAAGTAAAGGTTAATAGAAGGTTATTTCTGAGAATCAGTCAGGAACCCTTTTCTATTGCTGCTCCTCAGTGGTATTAAGAGTAGCAGAATCAGCCTCCAGGTTTGCTAAGCACATGGTCCCACCTAACAAGCAGGCACCTACTGAAATCATTCATGCCTTGATGCCATCTCAAAAGGTTTTCAGTGCTTCAGTTATGATGAGGCTGTTGCTTATGAGTGACTGTTAATTTTCCTTTTAAGTAGTGTGTCTTGTTAACACTGGATAGTTGGTTTGGGGCTTCTTTAAAATGTATGTCAGCTGTTTAAACCTAATCTCCCAGAATATGCTCTCTTGTGCACAAAATTTTAAATCTCCACTCAGTATCAGAGGTGTCTATTAACACTCAATTACTTTGAAAATGCTGCTATTAGAGAACATATTCGCATCCCATTAGATTTTCATTAACTCCAGTATAACACGTTGCTTAGAACAATGTCTCAAAGTAGGAGGACCTTTCCTCACGTAGAAATGAACTGAAATAGCTAGCAAGAATTTTCCTAATCTCCTGCAAAAACACTCTTGAGCTCCTGCTCGATCCTAAACAGCTATCACTGGAGTGGTTACAAAACTCTCTCTAGTCAGGAAGATACTGCCCATTGCCTTCAACCACAAAACTGCCCTGTGTGTGAGTGACATAATTTTGGGGAGGCATACTGGGTCTGACAGGAATGGAGTTCATTTTCCTCACTGCAGCCCATAAGGTTTTCTCTTTTTCCCATTCTAACCCCTCTGTGAGCTGGCAAGAGGCTGAGAGGGGACACATCTGGGACAGCCTCTTCACACTTACCAGACGGATGTTCCAAACCAGGTGATGTTACTACACTACAACCAAGCTCAGGCAAAGGAGAAGGAAGGAGGGGACGTTCACAGTTACAGTGTTGATCTCCCCAAGTAACCGTATGTGTTCTGAAGCACAGTTTTCCAGCAAGCGGCTACTTGTCTGCCCGCAGATTGGAAGTAGTGAGTGAATTCCTTCTTTTGCTTTGCTCACGTGCACAGCTTTGCTTCACTTATCAAGCTGGTGTCTCCCGGACCCATGAGTTTCCTTGCTTTTGATCTTCTGCTTCTCCCACCCATCTTGTTGTGGAAGGAGTGCAAGAGTGACTCCAATATTCAGTGCTAACACCTGCCTGTTTCTGGCAGCTTTTCCCCCACTTTGAAGGTTTAACAAGATGCAGATTTACAAAACAAAAAAAGTTTATGCTTGGAAATGAATATTGTTTTTTGCATGTAGAAAAGGACAGGAGGGAAAGCTCAAATGTTAAGACAACGGTTCAAAATGCAAGCCTCCAGCTGGGCTATCATGACACATTTAATATGGTCCACGAAAACGGCACTTTGATGGGTAAAACTGAGATTGTGAGAGCCTCAGGTACAGTTCTGCATTTGTAATGTGAGCATCTGTGCAGTGAAACTACATTATTTATGCAACCCACAGATGTTTCAGATGCATTTCATCATCTGGGACAACATCTTAAAAGCCCACAGCCATTTTTAGAAGCTGCAACAAAAGTGTAATTCTCTCAGTTTTAACAGCTCAGATGGTACAGGGGCTTTAGAAGGAGTTTACAACACTGCAAATTAGGACTACTAGTGCTTCAACTCTGCATTTTGTTTTTGCAATACAGAAACGCAGAAATATTTATTACTTGGCAAAAGTGATTAAACATTTAGTGGGTGAATTCTTTGGTACTTACAGGAGGCCCATCAGAACCAGGAAGGCCGGGAAGACCAGGCTTGCCTTGAGGTCCCTAGATGCAGTAACAGAGACGTATCTTAAGAGCAATAGTGAACATTCTGTCGTTTGCTAGGATGACGGAGAAACAGCCTCAGTGAAGACTGGTGTGTCCTAAATCAGCAAGCGATCTTAAAATCTTTTAGCATTTGAAAAAAACAGATAAACCCACTCCAGACATAGAGGCACTATAAGAAGAATAATTACACTCCCCCCACACACTGAAACAAACAGGAAACAAAAGGGAAAACAAAACCCACCCCCATCCGTGCCTTTGAATCAATACATTTGACTCAGAGCTAAGGATGTAAAACACAGTTATATCCAAATCCCTTACTAGGGATTACTATCCCTTTCCCAAAATATCAGAGAACTAAACCCAGAAGGACACTGTCCCACAAGAGAGAAGTGTGTGGCCGGTTCTTACAATCTGTAGCCAATACATATCACACACAATTGTGAATGAGTACAGGCCTCAGGAACCACCCTCGGAACGTGCACGCGCACAACACGAGGTGGGGAAGAGGTCCCCATTGCACAGAACTATTTATTTGGTTTCTTTAGAATAAGGAATCCTCACAGCTTGCTGTGAAATTGACACAGAAGTAAACCACTGTTCAGTATTGCAGATGAGATTCTGAAGCCAATAACAGAGAAGAATCCAAAATAAATGGAAGATATTCTGCCTGTGACAACGCACGTACAAGAGGAAAGCCAGGCCTCCATTGCTGATTCATTTACTTGATGATTTCAGATCTGCTAACTTTAAACAGCAGGTTACCCCTCTGGAAACAACAGCAGAGCCCTTCAGCACATAGGCAAGGTTGTTACACGGAACTGAGCATGAAATACCAGAATAATGCTGTAACTTACTTTTTCACCCGGAGGTCCAATGGGACCTTGCGGACCAGGAAGCCCCTATTAAAAAGAAACCAGTGTGAGAAACCAGGGAGAACAACATACGCACATTCACCCTTGCGAGGGTGCCTCATTAATCTGTTTAAACACACCAGCAAATATAAGTGGCATGTTTTCCCCCCACAGGTCAGATGAGAAGTTTTGCATGAGCCTTTTGCACAAGCCACTATTCTGGCAGTAGGTCTGTAACAGGATCCTATTCACAACCCTCCTCCAGGTGTGGCCCTTCTTGCTGCATTCCAGGAACCCTGAATGAGTCATTCTTCTCCTGAATGAAAAAATCCCTCTGAAACCTCTGCTCTTGCTGGCCTCTATACATTTGCAGCATTATTTACAAAATCACTGAAGCTTCATCAGTTTCACACCTGAAGAGCCAACCTCGTTGTGACACCTATTTGTTAAACATTTGCTGTACATTACATCGTATTTCTTAAAAGTTACTTGACACTCACTTGTGGGCCTGGGATTCCTTGCTGACCAGGAGGTCCTGGTTCCCCTTGAGGACCCTACCATGCAAAAAAAAAAAAATTACGGAGGCATGAGCTTTGCATTTCTGCACTACAGATCGTCACTGTCCGGGCTAAAATGAATACAAACTCATTTTTATTCCTCTCTCTTTAAAGTCTACCACCTTTTTATCCAATGTGATATTTTTTCATGCTAATGAGTATCACAAGATTTTCTTTTATATAGAATAACAGCCCACAACATAGGACCTAAGCACCGGAGTCCATGGAGCTAAAGCACCTCAAGAGAAAGCACGGTTAGACGTTTTGGCCGAAGACTCGGAATAGAAGGCTTCTCTTTTCTGTGTAATAGAAGGGCTCTCAATATTTTGACAGAAAAGTTTAATTAAACGGAAGGGTTGGCACAGTGGCAGGGACAAGACAAAGTGGAAAGGTCCCACAGAATCCTCTCCCTTTTTAGCTCCCAGTTTTAACTCACCATGTTCCCTTTTGGGCCTGAAGGTCCATCCACACCTGCAATGCCCTGCAACAAACAAATCATGGTGAGCAACCTCCAGCGGACTCCCGCCTTTCCTCTGGAAAGTGCAAGTGCAAAACGGTTCCTACGTACAGGTTGTCCAGGGGGACCAGGTGTACCTCTGGGGCCCAGTAATCCCCGTGGACCCTGTAAGAGAAGAAACACTTGTTAACACCTGCATGATTCATCCTGAACAGAGAGGCCCGGGGAACAGGGCTGGGTAAGGAATGTCATGAGGAGTAGGAAGGATGAGGAAGGCAGTATGGAAGGGGGGAAGGGGGGA
>VXBP01006841.1:435053-451831 GCA_013400115.1 Rhinopomastus cyanomelas
AGAAGGGGGGAAGGAAAGAAGGGGGGAAGGAAAGAAGGGGGGAAGGAAAGAAGGGGGGAAGGGAGGAAAAAAAACCCAAACCATTGATAGCATTTCCCTGAAGGCTACCATATGTCTGAAAGGCATGTCAGTGAGTTAAGCTGCCGCATGGTCAGTTCAGAGAAAGGTAGGAGATAACTCTTTGTATTTCCTGGTGCAGAACATTGGCATCTTTAACCAGATGTTTAACTAGAAAAAGCATCTTTAACTAAAGTTTCAGCTGTGTCTTGGCCTGAAGGCCTGACCTGAGCAGTAGCATCTATGCTTATACTCCTGTCTTTAGAAAACACAGTGGTCTGTCATACACCAAACTATTATTCCAAGTGTAAAGCACTGCTTTTATTTGTACTAAGGATACAAAAACAGTATTTCAAATGACTAATAAGTTTATTACAGCAAATTCAAGGCATTCTAGAAGTCAAAATCAGCAAGGGCTGTTCTCCTAGATAAGGAGAGCCAGATTTCATTGATGACACGCTATTTTGGCTTAATTCTATGCAAACTAGTATTATTTTTTATCATCGGTGTCATTGTTCATGTCATCGTGCTAAAGGAGGTAGGACTGAGTCTACACTCTCATCATCTCTGATATAGTCACAAAACAGTAACATTCGCCAACACCCCAGCAGACTGTGCTGCCATTCAGCGAGATCTGGACAGGCTGGAGAGCTGGGCAGAGAAAAATCTAATGAGCTATAACAAGAGTAAGTGCAGAGTCTTGCATCTGGGCAAGAACAACCCCAGGTACCAGTATAGACTGGGGACTGACCTGTTGGAGTGTAGTGTAGGGGAAAGGGACTTGGGGGTCCTGGTGGACAACAAGATGACTATGAACCAGCAATGTGCTCTTGTGGCCAAGAAGGCCAACAGCATCCTGGGGTGGATTAGAAGACGGGTTGGTTAGCAGATCAAGAGAGGTTCTTCTCCCCCTCTACTCTGCCCTGGTGAGACCACACCTGGAGTATTGTGTCCAGTTCTGGGCTCCTCAGTTCAAGAGGGATGTGGAGCTGCTGGAGAGAGTTCAGCGTAGGGCAACGAAGATGATAAAAGAGGTGGAACACCTCCCTTACGAGGAGAGGCTGAGGGAGCTGGGTCTCTTTAGCTTGGAGAAGACTGAGGGGTGACCTCATTAATGTCTACAAATATTTGAGGGGTGGGTGTCAGGAGGATGGAGCTGGGCTGTTCTCGGTGTCATGTAGTGATAGGACAAGGGGCAATGGTTGTAAGCTGGAACATAGGAGGTTCCACATCAACCTGAGAAGGAACTTCTTCACGGTGAGGGTGACAGAGCACTGGAACAGGCTGCCCAGGGGGGTTGTGGAGTCTCCCTCACTGGAGATATTCAAGACCTGACTGGACGGGTTCCTGTGTGACTTGGTTTAGGTGATCCTGCTGTTGCAGGGGGATTGGAGTAGATGATCTTTTGAGGTCCCTTCCAATCCGTAGTGATTCTATGATTCTATAGCAACTTCTTTGTGAGTAGGCAGCACCACATCATACATTTAGGGTAAAACTCCCCTTTCTGAGGCTGGTTTCTTGCCTGCAATGCAGAACTCTGCTCTGCAGAGACAGCACCTGCAGAATTCCAGCTGACAGCAGTGGAAATTCTGTGTGTGAAGCAAGTGTCAAAAAACACACTGAAGCAGAGTAGTGTGAAGAAAGAGGCAAAACCCAGGCCTTATTTTCTAATTAAAAAATGTTTGGAAAAGATACTCAAAGCAACGGGGGCCGAGTTATAGTCTTGTGTACCAATGACTGCAGTGACGACCCAATAAGATACGAAATAGCTATTGTGATTCTGGGAGTTACGTGTTCTTGGCTGCATAGGTCCCTGACTTAGTTCTATTCCTGTAAGTAGTGTTTTACCCCTAACAAAACAGCCCTTTTGGTTGTTTTTCAGCCAGAACCAGTAATATCTACACAGACACGAAGAGCAGTCTGGCATTCAGGGCAGTTCAACAGAAAGGAAAAACAGTATCTGAGAATGACTTGTTTGTAATGGAAACAGAAGAATAAGAAAGCATTGCTTACAGCTTCACCTGGGAGACCTCTTGGTCCAACTTCTCCATCTTCTCCCTGATTTTGTACAAAGGGAATAGAAGTTTTAGGAAAAAAAAGAACCTATACCATGACCCATCACATGAATATTCACTCTTGATTCTATTGTGTAAACTGCAACTTACTCTTGATCCGTCTTCACCAGGTAAGCCAGGAGGTCCCTGTGGGCCACGGTCTCCCTGTAGAATGAGGGAAGTCATTAAAACAATACATCTGTGGTAGCAATAATACCAGATGGGAAGGGAAACGAAAACGAATGTGTTAGCTGATGCCTGATATGTCAGAACGCATCTTGACACAACGACACAAATCTGTGGGTTAGCCTTTTACTGCATTAGTTGAAAAACAAATGACCAGCACTGAAACACTGAGCTATTTGTATTTATAGTATTTCACTATGTAGCCTCTCTTACCTCAGAAAGTACACAAACAGCTGCTATAAAAGGAAGTGTTACGCACATTTCCCTTAGTCTCATCGGCACCTTCCCCTCTTCCACTACACAGCATATTACTGCCAGTAAAATCACGGAATCGCAGAATCATTAGAGCACACAGATCATCAGTTAATCAACTGATTGCTGGGCCCTGGAATATACCTAGTGAAGTTCACAAACCATTTTCCAGAACCACACACTCTGACACCAGTCACTGCGAGCCTCGGGATGGATTTGTCTGAGGCTTTGGAAGGCAGCCAGACTTCCACACTTCTCCTCAGAGATCAGGTCAAGTCTATATACACAGTAGATTCAGGACCATACTTCTAGGATTTATTTTTCTTTCCCTGTTTCTAAAGAGAAGTAGTGTTTTACACAGCTGAAACACCACCGACTGACCTCTTTCTGGGCAGCGCGTTTTTAGCTTCCTTCTGGCATTGGACAGCAACCAAGTATTCATGCTGTTTTCCTTAATTTTATCAGTGTCTCAAAGAAGCCTGTCCACTGCTGTGGATCCTAGCAAAAATACACGGAGTCACTCTTTAGCGGCTCCATTCTTTGAGCGTTCAAACTTTGCTAGGGAATTTTAGATAACCTGGTGTCTTGCCCCAGAGTTACCCAACAGTAAGCATGCCAGGATTTTATCATACTGCCTGTCTGTCCTCTGTAAGCTGGAGTCAGTGTGGGGGCAGAAAATGTAATTCTACCAACAGCATTTTCCCAGCCGTAAGATGAATTAATACAGCAGTTTCTGTATTTTGCTAAGTTTTGGAACTGCTCACTTGTGATGCGCTGGTAGAGCATGTATTTGTTAAATGACATGAGATGTGATCTGTGCTACGCCTTCCAGACAACATCCAGGTGCAGACTGACCTAAGCTTTCAAATACAAAAATAGTTCATCCTCTCAAGGGCTGTCTTGTTTGCTGTCTTGCAATCACATCGGTATTCTGGTATTGTCATGCAATCACAACACTTCCTAGGATTATTGGCATCTAATTCTTCCCTTCAAACATTCTATTTAAGCCTGAATTTATTTTTCCTTAGTCCATTTTTCTGTATGGAAAGACACTATAGTGCAGGATATCTAACTTTTATATTGGAGAAGGGCTACGCATCTATTAAATCTAAGTAAGAACTTTTCAAAGTCAGATATTGAGGCTAAAAGGAATGTTACACCATGTGGTCTGATCTGTCCTACACTGGAAGTTGGAGAATCTCAACAGGTAGCTCTCATCTGATCACTTGTGTTTGACAGAGGCACATCCTCAGAGACATCCAATTTGCCAGTCACAGTTCAATTATGACTAATTTTAATAGTAATTAAAACTCCTACTCTAAAATTATGTTTTTGAAACATCAGTTCTCTTACAACTGAAATATAACTACAACAGAAAAAATGCTTCATCCTTCTTTGGGTGCCCTTTATTTCAAGCCAAAGAAAACAGAATATTGACATTACATACCGATGATTCAAGTGAGATACAGCTACCTGATCTAGTTTTGAATTGAGCTGCTTTTAGAAAGTTCATCGTTTCAACTTGAAGATTTCCACAGAAACAGGAGAATGCAGTGATTTTTAACTAGTATATTTAAAATATACTATTTAAATAGTACTATAATACAAATTTCAACAAAAACTTATTTTTCTCTTTTAGCTTTTTTTCTGATGATGTTTGAGGCAATATGAAACAAATAGAATACCTGGAGGGGGAAAAAAAAATAAATCAATGTATTTATGACTTGGAAGGCTCCAGAAACAATCCTGGTACTCCAGGTGGGAAAGCAGACACGCAGTCCCTGCCTCTGAACCAATTTCTGCTCAGCCTTCAGAGCGAAGCAGTAGCAAGAGCTCAATGTCTATCCCCCTCTGCTGGTCAGGCTGGATTTCAATTACATGATGTGCTGACAGCTTTACTCTTCAAGTTGAGATCACGAGAGGGGATCAAGACACTTCTGCATGACGCTAGAAGCTCTTTTCCCACTGCCAGCAGCACTCACAAGGGTATCCTTAGGTGGTCTTACAAAGCACTATGTGACTGGCCGGTAGCCAACTCTGTGAAGTGCAGCAACTCTGCTAACCTCAGCCATAGATAAGCCCAGCTATAGCTCTTCCTTGGTTATGAAGCTTCACCACATGTGGAAGTGGTTCTGTGAACATTCAGATTCATTGCGCTAACCAGAGCAACAGGAAGGGGGGTACATTGGGTATGTATATTAAGGGTGTAATTCAAAGCAGAAGTCCTCTGCTGTGGTTGTTTCTACACTTTGAAGGGAAAGATGCAGTGTCACCCTATATAAAGGCCAAATATACAAGTTGTTTCAAATGTTACTTCAGGTTTTCCTATCTTACCTGACCTGACTGATCCTTCTTTAAGCTGCAGTGGTTGGAACACACTACACTAAAGAATTCCGTTTGCAATTCAAATATTCAAATGCAGGTTTTGAGCAAGCTGCCCAGCAGGTTGAAATTTGTCATGCTGCTGGCAAAAGAACTTGATGCTGATTTCCTTTTCTTACTACTACTACCTCCTTTAACAATCACTTAAAGTTCAACAGGCACATTACTTAACTAAGAAAAATTCGAGCAAAAACCTTGCTGAAGATGCAATCTCAATTCTGAAAAGATATTTAAATCATTGATATATATGGACTGTTTTCTGTAATATTATAATGATTAATGAGGAATATATTACCTGACAATACAGACACTGTTCTGTAACATGAAAAGCTGACAACTGTTGTAACTTTCCCTATAGTCCACAGTAGTGTTCTCAGTGAAGAGTGTGCCATCTCTGCCACAGCATCAGTTTGTTGGAGACACTGGGTTCTGTGGAATCGTTGTGAGAGCAGGGACAGGTGGAGCATTTTGACATGTGAATAGATGTTGATAGTTGGCTTAAGTGTGGCGATGAGTGCGGGTCGCAGCCTTTGTCTAGGGCTATCCACCGGCAGAAGAAACGAGAGACAGCAATAACATTGCCGTGGATGCTGCACGGACAGCTGCGATGGCCAATAGGATTGCGGCACGGGTTGTTTTGGTGTTTAAACGAACCAGTCAGTGTTAAGCAGGAGAGTATATATTTCTTGGGTTTTGGCAATAAAATGGCTTCTACTTGAAAATCATATTGATTTGTGTGGAGTCCACTTGGTATTTTCCCGCATCAGTTTGTTGTTGTATAAATACACACTTTTCTTACCCTGTTACCTTTGTCACCAGGAAGGCCAGGAAGACCATCAAATCCTCTGTCACCCTGAGAAAGAAGAAATCACAGCTTTACTAAATGACTAGTACATTCTATATTGCTCTGGATAAATTGTGCCTTGCCTCTAGAGGTTAATTTCTACCCTTCGTTACATGAACGCGTTTGTTACTGAGTTAAACATGGAGCAGACTCACAGAATTTGCTTATATGGATTAAAGAAAGTGGAGATGCCACTGACTTTTTCACTGTGCTGCAATTATGCTATTTATAAAACTGTCTGCATTAAAATAAACAGCTTGATTATATCTGCACTTTGCAGTTGCAAAAATTACTCTACTACTACTGATATTCTGTGACTAGAAACTGACTCAGAGGGATAGGAATCATACCCTGAGAATCAAGTTACTTCGAGGTCAGATGACTTGTCATTACCATATTTTAAATGTATCATTCATTCTCAGCTCTTGCATCTGACCCAGCTATCTGAAACCTCAGTATTTTCTCTCCAGAGAAGAATTTTGGGTTGTCCTGGAAGCAACTGTAGTACCCACGTGAGACGTGTCTAGCCCATTCCAACACTGAAATAACACCTCAGGTCCAATTAGTATTTACCTTTGCACCAGGTTCTCCTGGCATTCCTCTGGCACCATCAGCTCCAGGACGTCCCTGGAAAAACACAGAGCACATTTGAAAATGCAATGGAATCACTTAATACTTGAATGTATTTAAATAGAAACAATTTAACCAGAGCAGGACTGATCCATATGCTACTTACCCTTTTGCCAGCCTTCCCACTTGGACCAGGGGCACCTTGAACACCACGTGGACCCTGAATTTAAAAGGGTGTAACTCTCAGAATGACATTAATGTCAGCAAAAATCTAACTATATTTTTCATCTCAAGACTAAGATTTTTGTTTTTATATTGCTGCCTATTTTTTTTTATAAGCTGCACTTTTTCCCATGACATGAATTCTGCTTTCCAAATTCCCATTAGGTTTAACATAAGAGGGGCATCCAGGCTGGCCTTAGCATTACTGACTTTAACACTGGTTTTCGTAAGATGGCACTGCACATGGCGGTCCTTCTAACATAAAACTCCTTGTATTCTCTTCATAGTTTTCAAGGTCTCGGTCCTGTGGTTTGAAAACCTTTCTTGCTCTCGTGCCAAAATTGTTTTAGTCACATAATAGTCATTTGATGAAAACTAAAGACCTAACTCATACACAAACATGAGGTGTGCCGCTAAACACCTCGCATGCTGGCTTTGCTTTACACGGCACAGTTTCAACCAGACCAAAACACATAAATCCGCTTTTCAAACACATGGACCTTTCACTGATGACTTTGTGGACTTTTTGATGTCCCCCCCATCCAGATGCATCTTCTTCAGGTGGAAATAGCAATGGTAAGGACTAGCCATCCAAAAATATTGAGTAGAAGAGAAAAAATACTAAAAATGTAAGTAAGGAAACTGGAAGACTGAACAGATGTTCAGAGAGCTTTTTGGTTTGGCTGCTTTATTGTTCTTCTGCAAATATACATGCGGAGCTTTAAGACAGGTACTTCTTAATGTAGCAAATGCACTACACCCTTTGAGATCCAGTAAAATCGTTGTTGCCAAGACTCATATCACGGTTTCTTGAAGAACCCTCTATTGCTTTTAGGCTTATGCTGAAAGACTTCAATTTGATTCAGTACTGTGACATCACTGCACAAGAGCTGAGGGAAAGAGCATTAACTGATTCCCGAAGACTCATTATTTTTAAGTCAAGTCTGGAAATCGTTCGGTTTTATTACCAATTCTACCTCTCTCACCTTACGTGGCCTGATAAGAGCAGAGCCCTAGGTCGTACAATTGCAGCCAGACAAATTACTATTTAACAAAGAGCCTGAAGTGACGCTCTTAAAACAGCTTTTCAAGTGATGACACTCTACATGTGATAATTGCTCTCTGCTATATGGAGATTGTTACTTTCATATTTCAAAATGAACAATGGAGTTACTGCACTTAATTAGAATAGTACAGTAAAAGCTATTGTTCTTCAATTGCATTTGGAAAGCAAATGATTCATTCATTTCTTCTAAGCGATATCAATACATTTTCTAAACAGCGAAACAGAACAGGCAGTATCATTGTACCTGAGGGCCTGGTTCACCACTTTCACCCTTAGCACCTGCTGCTCCAGGTCCACCCTTAATTAAAGAAGTAAAACATATGGTTTATACACAAAAATCCCTCACTTTGACGTAGTGAGTTACTTTCTATTTCTATACAGTAATTACAGAGAGAAAGAAAAAGTTGCTATTAATCGGGAAGTATTAATTCACCATTTGAATCTGCAGATACATCATTGTCTTGACACTGAACCAAAAATCTTTCCATTAACAAAGAAAACCCCAGTCCCTCTGAATGGGAGCACATGTAATTGATTGTTTCACGTCAGCATTTGAGAGGTAAATGTGAGCACAAGGAGAACGTACGTAGTGCACCTGCTGTTGGGAAGGCGACAGAAAATAGCGGTATCTCAGAGTTCAATCCAGGGGTCACTACGGTCAATGAAAAATACCCTGTCTACTCTTGCCATGATCTTCAGTGATCTTTTAATCAAGATCTTTGTGCAACTGTGCCTGAAAATGCAAGAAATCTAGGTATTTACTGTCATCACTCTTTACTGTCATTAACTCATGACACAGATTTCTTGAGTAAGTTACTCAAAGTAACTTTATAGTAAGTGCTAAGTTCTGGGTGTGGAACTTACTGAGGTACTGAATCAAGTCCTAAGCAAACTGAAAATCAGATCTGGAGCTGGCAGTGGAGAGAAGAGTGTTTTTGGTGGGTGGTTACAGACCGTTTGTGCTTCCCCTACATAAGCTCATCTTTAAACTAATATAATTGAACGCATTTAACATCTATAAGCAGAAAAACAGTTTGTATGCTATGTTAAATCAAGTGTGTGATCTCCAGCCTCAGCTGAAGGTAGGCTGGAGCTTTGACACTGCTACATTCAAGACTTTAAATAACTGATATGTTTCTAAATGGATGTTACTGACCATTAATTTAACAAAATACAACTAATTTTAAGACAAAGCTTGAACTATTTCATTCTTCAAACAACTTGAGCACATAAACTATTGACAGACCTAGGATCTGTAGTTGTTTCTGGAACTGTAGGCTAAAAGTGTTGCCAGATCAAAGAGTTGGATTTGCAGAGCCTCCTGGTGGCTTACAAGAAAAACAACTCTTAATAATATTCATTTTGTTGAGATTCATTAAGGCTTTGGAAACACAAAACGCATGAGTAGGAGGCTGGGTTAGGTATACAAACCACTGAAAGTCTACAACCCTTGTCACCATACCAGCTGTTACCGTGGGATTCTTTGCTTACAGCAGTTCTATAGTTATTTCATCTATGCTGAATGTTATCTTAGAGGGCTCTTGATTCAAATACACTGCTGGAAATAGTGTAATTAGTTTGTTAAATAAACTAAAGGTTTTTGGCTCTCTGTAAGTATTGCACACCCAGTCATAAACAACTACGAGCCTGTGAGCCAAAGTCTCTGCTTGGCAGCAACAATTCACTTTGGGATAAGCAGTATCTTTGAAATCACATTTTCTTCACACAATAAACCACAGCATCAAGCTTCATCCTTCTGTCTTGGTTACTGAGTGATCATTTGCTTTCATTTCTCAGTAGTACAACTGTATTCTTGTCTGTACCGTACAACTAGATGCTTGCCTGACCTAATGAAAAATGCTAATGTTACTCCCCATAATGGCACGATAAATAAAAACTACAGCAGACATGAATCAAAATTTAAGAGCCAAATACTTGCCAAGCTAGCTATGCCATCACAAAACAGCAGTTTCCAAATCAAGAGGATCTTTCAAATATGGAAGCTGTACTAGCTGCAGATGGGAATTTCACTCTATGATAAATGAAATCACCTGAGAGAAAGTTAGGAAAGACCAGGCTTCTACAAAACTTACATTCTCGGCTGCAGCATTTTATGTCACGGCACGAATAGTGTACAATAGCTTTTTGAAAGATGATAAATGTTAAATTATGCCATTAAGTGGACTATGGAGTCTGAAGAGTACCCACTTCCTAGAAGAGGAAACTGCAACTGCAAGACTGATCAGGTGGTTCCAGCTTGCTAAGCTTCCTACCTGGATTTAGTCTGTCACTGTGAGCACTGTCCTTTTAAATTACTTGCCGTGATTACAGACCTAAACCTATCTGTGATTAAAAAGTTGTTTTCCATGTCACCAGAAAAACTGTCGTGCTCTATCCACAGCGTTTGTGCAACTATTAAGCTTTTTAACATTCCTCTGGCCTTCTTCCGTATTGTTCGGAATTTACAGTCAAGACACATTCAGGAACCAAGTGAAAAGGTACAATTATTTTTGATATCCTGTGACTTTCAACTGCTTACAGAAGTACATCTGAAAAACTTTCCAAATTTAGCTAAAATTAATGTCAAATGAGCTCATGTCATTCTGCTTGTCTTTTGCTTTAGTATCTCCTTCTGTAGTCCCATGTATACACCAAAAAGCATTACAAACGTTGGTACGGAGATGACCATCTGTGGAGGCACATGTGACTACTTACGGAAAACTGCTGGCTACTTCTGCAAGCCTGTCTGCTCTACCCGAACACCCTGAAATCTACAATAAAAAACAATTTACTACTCTGGCTGCATGGTAGACCTAGAATGAGAACACTATAGTTTTAAGTATCCCAGCTTCTTTTCAAATAAAGTCAATACAAACACTGAAGTGTAGGCAAGATCTAAACGAGACGCGGGCCTGGGTTACTGTTTTCTTAAATTTATGTCCCTGTAACGTACCACAGGACCTGGTCTTCCAGTGAGTCCCATGGGGCCAGGTGGACCTCTCATAGCAATCTGAGAAAATAAACAGAGCCAGGTAACAGGTATCAAGAAAAAGACGCCAGCCAGAAAACAAATTCTGTATTAATAGAATTCAACACTATATTTACAAATAACCCGTCACTGACTTAGTTGTCAGTAACTACGGTAATGAGACGAACTCATCACCGAGTCCTTTACTTCACATCCTGCATGATATAAAATGGAATTTTCTTAAGGATACACTCTTGCAGCACCTTTGTGTGCAGGCTCCTCGTACTTACCCTAGCTTGCTGAAGAATAGCTTGTGCTTGAGCTTCCTGAGCCGATATTGTTGGACCCTTCTCACCATCTCCACCAAAGCGGAACTGCAAGTGCCAAAACAAGAAAAGAATTCTGAATTTATCAAATTAAATACACACTTGTTATTTGCTGCAACTTCAGTGACACATGGTCTCAGCCATTAGTTCATCCCACTGGCTTCAGAATACTGCTGCATTGAAGCCACTGGATCCAGCATGAATACTAATACTTGGTAATAGCTTAAAACTGAAGTGCAAACCTAATCTCTTACGAGCAAACTTTTTTTTGTGTTCATAGGATTTTTGGTTTAATTTTATTTGCATGTTTGTTTCAAAAAACGGCAGAAATAGACTCTAACAAGCTGCAAAATCTCATTAAAATACATGCCAGAAGTAATTAACTACCTGTACATTGGTAGTTACCTACAGAAAACTGCAATTCAACGTAAGGCAATTCAGTGTAAACAGTTCTGTGTCATTCCTGGCAATTTCAAAACAAATTACAGAACAAAATCTAATTACTTATTCCTGAACACCTGGACTGGTCATGAAGCTGCTGGCAGCAGCTTTGCAATGTTGCAGAGACACTAGGCTGCAACAAGGACTGCCTCCCACGGATATGGCACAGGCACCCCAGATATCAGGACCGTGATTCTTTCACTGTCCAGAAGAGTTTTTACGGTTTGTGTGTGTCCAGCGCAGACATGGTAACTGAGGCCTTTCTCCTGCATAGTATCACCAGCATGGAAGGCTCTTTTTTGGAAAATGTTTGAAAAGTCCTTGATATAAGCCTCTGTGACTGAGCACGTGACATTCTCCAGAATAACTAGAGAACTGCCAAGCCTTCTGTCGTTTGAAAGGAGGCAAGGTGGTTTGTAGGGACTTGTATAGCATTGAACCAACCACTTTTTCAAAGTATTATTCCCAGAAAAAATGCCTACATTCATGATGAACCCATTTTGATGAATCCAAGCCCTATGATGATGAAGAGCCACACAAACCACAAAAGGTGGCACAGATGTAACTTAGTGTTTTGAATGAATGTCTGTGACAAGACAGTGTGCCACTAGAACAAAGTCCATCTGTAAATTGCTGTATAGCAGGAGGGACCACAAACTATTGAGGAGGCTCTCTGTTACAAAAGGACAGTGGCTTCTCAGTGGAAGTTATTCACATGGAAAAGAAGTCAGGATGGGAGTTAAAGTACCAGGCTGGAATTTGGGAGCCTTGAAACCAATTTCTTCCTGCCTGAGAAAGTTCTACTTTGACTTGCTACAAGACTTGAGTGATTAACATCTAAAAATAAAGCTACTGAGATTTTAATTATACCACGCTTACTGTCTTCAGTGGCGTAAACAGATAAAAGATGAATTTTCCTCTACTAGCACAACCATTACAGACAGAATGATTTGAGAACAAGTTCCCTGAGGAGTAGTGGCATTTTTATATCAACTCCTTGTTGGTAAACAAACATTTCTGTGATACAGCCAGCTGTGATAACAGAACCTTGTGCAAGCATAAGATCAAAAATATTGGCTTATTTTAATAAGCTTCCACTGATTGCTTCATAAGTAGACCACAAATTTTACACAATCACCCCTTCCTCATTGATACTGACAAGGTTCTGCTTTCTCTATCAGAACTGCAGCAACCAGAGCTCTAGCCTTGCTTTACTTATCAAGGTACTGCCTCTTCAGATACAGTTCGCTTATTGATTCTGTGGAAGAACAGTACCCATCAGATCTTTCACATACACAAACACACCTAGGAATAATAAATTCCACGCACATAGTATTTTTCGTGCCACAAAGCTGCAAGATACTTTAACAGCTCTGGGCTTATTCCTCCACCTGCTAAAACAGATGGTGTTTTGCTTTGACTCCAGTGGGAGCAGAGTTGGCTATGTGTACATATTCCTATTCACAGGATGCACTGACTCTTCAAAGAGGACCCTGAAGTCCAATTTTAGGCATGGAATGCTTAAAATTCTCCATGTCAAAGAGACTTGAAAGCACACAGGCCTCCGGGGAGTACACGTCCTCTGTGCAACAGCAAACTCCTTGTTTAGGACGTGTAGTAGCACAGAACAGTTACCGCTGAAAGGGTCACAGGATTTCAATGAGTGCAGTACATTCACATAGGTTCCAGTCTGGCACCCATACAGGAGCTCAAGTATAGGCTTTATGTGAGGGGAAAAAAGGTACCACATAAACTCCAAATACTTCCACTATACAAGAAAGTCTGTTTCATCTCACTGATTGATTCATTTCTTGAAACACACTTCCTCTCTTTGAAAGATGGTTACCCTGTCACCGTAACACAACTTACCGGCAACATTAACATGGTACCTGGGGGACCTGCTAAACCATCAGCCCCAGGGAGACCAGGGCGACCAGGTGGGCCCTAAGAAGGATGAGAAAAACAGATGACAGTTACATAAGATAAATTTTTGAGTCACTTACACACACACTTCTACTCATAACGATGCATTTGGAGGTATACGCAGATACACAGATCATTAGGGGTTGGAAGGGACCTCCAGGGGTCATCAAGTCCAACCCAGCTGGCTCAAGCACGATCATAAAACCTAAGACAGGTTAACGAGAAGTGCATCCAGATGGGTCTTAAAACTTCCAGAGAAGTAGACTCCACGACCTCCCTGGGCACCCCATTCCAGTGCTCTGTAACCCTTACAGTAAAGAAATTTTTTCTCATATTAAGATGGAACTTCCTGTGCTCCAACTTACACCCATTACCCCTTGTCCTTTCACAAGGCACAAGTGAAAAGACATTGTCTCTTTCTTCTCGACATCCAGTCTTCATGTGTTTATATACAGTAGTTAAGTCTCCTTGCAACCCTTTCCTCTCCAAGCTGAAAAGCCCCAGCTGTCTCAATCTCTCCTCATAAGGCTTCAGTCCCCTAATCATCCTCAGGGGATGCTAGTGATTTGGCACTGTTATTCATATTTGTGGGGTAATCAGGGAAGACATTCTACAACAAGGAAGAAAGCTTTTCTCTGATTATTTTACTTACAAATTACATTTAAACATGGGGTATAAATGTCCTAATTACAGCAACTCTCCTCTTAATTTCATAGGTTGGGCTGAGCTGAGATTTGCATTGCATTTCCAATGTTTGCTTTATTTGATACAGAGAACTAACACTGCTGATTCTCTTTTAAATCCTTTGAGTAAGCTTAATTTTCAACAGCTACATACATCCCACAGCTATGACTTGAAATCTACTTCTTACGAAATCTAATTCTCCTGGAGGTGAAGAAATGTACCACTGTTTGTACACATGTCCATGATTACTGATCCAACATGCTGCATAGATAAATATTGTTGTTGTGACAACAGTGAGATTTATAACTGCACCTTTTCTCCCAGCATTTTGCAAGCTGCATTTGACTAGCTGAAGCTGTCAAACCCAGCTCACTGCTCAGTTGCCTGCTGCAGATCTGTCAAAGTGCTCATTCACCAGAACAACTCCGCAGGCTTGCAGTGACAGACCAACAAACATCAGAGTCTGGTGCTCAGGAGCTGAACAAAACAACGGGAAAGATGTTCTGAAAATACTTGGCATCTTTTCCCCTCTTCAAGAACTAAGATCAGTGATCTGGTACTGAATCTACTTGAGTTCTTTTTTCAAAAGGGCCAGATATATAAAAAAAATTTCTTACACTGTAGGAACACACTACAGGTAGATCTTCACTTTAGAATTACTACAAATTCAGATTTAAAATATTAAATAAAACATTGTAACTGTTAAAAAGAACCACTGCAGATATCCAGGCAATTTTCAGCTAAAGATAAAAGAAGAGAAAAATAATTAAATGCTTTTGCAAGGTACCAAAGAAATTTCATCCTGATTTGCAGTGATTTCATGCCATATGACCGAGTCTGTGTGTAGATTAGAACTAAGAGATTAGATCAGAAGATGAAGACAACTGAAGAGGAAACTGAAAATTAGACCAATTCTTCAATTTCTTCATCTATTGTGCCACTGTGTATGAAAGAAATTCATCTCACCTATAGTTCTCTCCAGAAAGGAATGCCCCTTCATTCCTCAATTACCTTAAACCCATATTATTAGGATTAGAATGGTACCATGATTGAGTACAAAAGCTTAGGCACCACAGACAACTATAAAAAGGGATGAATTTCTCAACAAGTTTGTGTAAGTAGTACTGTGGGATTTTTCAAATCAAGCAACGTTCTTTCCTCAAGTAGTAATTTTCTCAAAATGCTACTCTTCTAAATTTTTTACCCCAGATGAAAAGTACTACCAAAACTTATAGCAAGAGCTAAAGCTTTTATTCTGATTTTCGTTTAAGTAAAAAAATCAAACCTGTCCATATGTTTAAAATCTCAAGTAAGGCATGTTATTTCATTAGAGTAGAATCTGACAGGGGTCCTCATGGGCTTGGTAACTCTTTTCTATAATTATTTATAGAAACCTGTCCTTTTTTATATAAAACATGAAGTCTGTTTCAAGACAGGAGCATGACGTGATTAATTAAGAATTTCCTCATGATGGATACACTAAACAGAAAGTTAACAGTGAGTACTATGGCTAGTTATTCCATTACAATGTGTTAAAATTCCCAGTTTAAATTTCAGAATACGTTGTGCAGTTAATCTACAGGAAAGAACCATGAAAGAAGTGTGGATATTGACTTACTATCAAAGCAAAGTTGTTGGATTTTAATGTTATCTCCTAATTCAGTAAAGCAATAGCATCTTCTCAGTAACTTGTGCACACAAATACAGTGTGAACATGCTGGACTCACTCATAAAACTCAGGAAAGTTCGTCTGGCAGCACATTTTCTTTAACTACACACATTTAGGCTGCTTTAAAATCATGTTAGCTGCCGCAATAGGAAAAGGTTTGTGAGAATGTGTAGGACTAAAATAATAGCTGCAATTTCAATTATATTGATGAATGGATAGAGTTCTCATGCAGTGTGCTGTTTAATACAGCAAATAAATCCTGACAAGATCAACTATGTGTTATCCATTGCTTTCAATATTTCCACGTGTACTCTGATTCTGGAGAGCTCGCTATCCCCCCCATATCTCTACATGTTATAGCTAAGGTCAAATGATTTTTTTTAAAATTCACATAAAATATTTGTAGCTGTTGCTTTACTGTATTTTAAAATAATTCACATCAAAAGAAAGACAGACAAATTAAAACTTAAGTTTTTTCCTGTTGTAGCAGGTTGAAACTCAAAGTGCTTTGCTCCCGGGTTTTTGGCACCAATTTTGTGGTGGGTTCAGGACCACAATTCAATATAAAGGAAAGGAAAGCAAAGCAGTGAGGTCTCGATGACATCTCGGATAAAATTTGCCAGACAATAGATGGCTTAGGGAAACTGCAGAAAGGTTTATTAACACTACAACTATATACAGAATAGGAGAAAAGGTTATGCAAGTCGGTGCACACAGACTAGAAACTGCGTCATAAATGCCATCACACAACCTGAGGAAAATATAATGGGAGATCACTACAGTTTGGGCCTTGGTTCTTCTTTCAGTTTAGAGACCTGGGAAAGAGAGCACGTCAGTCCAGGATGGCCTGACTTTCTCAGCGCCCACCATCTGCATCCCTCGGTGCAGCAGACATGCATTTCAGCGTGGCTTCTCCAGCTCAACGCATAGGGATGGCCTGACTGATCAGCGCCCACACCTGCATCCCTCNGCGGTGCGGCGGTGAGCGGTGACGGCACACCCACGGCAAGTTGCAGCCGGGGTCGCTTCCAAATCGCGCGGCGGCAGGGGTGCGCCAGTGGTGGGGTCAGGCCGGGGCCACGGCTAGTACGGAAGCTGCAGCAGGTTGCGGCTGCTTCGGGAGCCGCGGTTCTC
>VXBP01006841.1:451913-512841 GCA_013400115.1 Rhinopomastus cyanomelas
CTTCCCGGGGCGGTGGGGGGTTGCTCCCTTCAGGGCCACAGGCCCCAAAAAGGGCGAACAAAGACCCTGCCCCGGTTTTTATAGGCTCCTAGCCAGCTCTTCCAGGGCAGGTCCCAGGACAGATCCTTCCGGGGAAGGGTCCCGGGACCTGTGCAACTGGGGACAGGTTCCCCCAGGAAACAACACAACTTTTCTTCCTCATGAAAGCACCTCTGAAAATTCTGGCAGTTCTCAAACTGCAACACCTGTATTTTCAGTACATATTTCTACAACTAAGGAAAAGTTTTTCCAGACCCTCACTCAGTTGATTTGCTCAGTTTAAATCAGCCTCAGCTCACTGAAGTTTCTTAACCTACCTGTCCATAGACTTCAGAGTAGAATTGAACTCGCTCACACTTGTAGGAATTGGTGCAGGACACACCACAAATACCCACGATAATGTCTTTTGACTTACCCGTTCTCCAGGGTCCCCTGGAGGACCAACAGGACCTTGTAGACCTGGGGGACCTGTAAGACCCTACAGAAAATGAAAGATATTACTAATATTACTATGCTGTATGCTTGCAGCATTTTCTAACTATTTTTTCTCTGGAAAGTTATGTTAAACATGTATTTGTCTACAATGTTTTATAAGGTGGCATACTACTTCTTCCTACAAAGATTTATAGTTTGATTTTCGTTTGCCCTTAGCTCGTAGCATACTGTCACTGAAAATGCTGAAGATGATCCTTTTCTTGTCCCTTATAAAAATACTAAATCAAATATACCATTTGTGAATTATGATAGGGCCAACATTAGGTGAGTTAATTCATGAACACCAAAGCGCAGTGGAAATATTAAGTGACTGATCTTGATCTACTTACAGCAGGTCCTCTTGGTCCCGGTGGTCCTTCAATAAGCATACCCTAGGGGACAGATGAAACAAAGATACTAAATTGGCCACGTCTTGGACAACTTCTGCTAGATATTATAAAACGTTTGATGTGTCTTTTTAAAAACTACATTACGTTCTCATTTCTACCCATCAAACATGCTGCCACATTATAACACCATTTACAGGTGAGGAAAATTCTGTACTGTGCTTACGACCGACATGTAACCTCTAAAGAAAATATTTAATCAGTGTTTTAGAGGTTGGATTATACCAGAACAGGTTAAACTTACAAGCATTTCATTAACCTCTCAGAGGGCCCTTGCTTGCCCTTGCTGAGACCTGCAGTTACAGTACTTGTGCTTAAGCTAGAAACTATCTCTCTAGGTCTGTCCAAGCTGTACTGACTTAATGGCCTGAAGAGCAGGTCTCTGCTCTGTTTTTCTCTTAACAAAAAGATTCTCCTTGTTTTAAGGAATGTGAGTAGTCCTTTGTGTAACAGAAAGGGAAAGCTGAACAGGGTACAGTCTGTTAACTCTTTTATGCTGTTCACATTGCAGGTGATTGATTGAGAGATCACAGATAAGTTTATTGCCATCCTTTGATAATGATGTATTCACAGTGTACATATGTTATGCAGTGCTAATGAAAAACTCACCCACATCAGTACTTACAGGTTCAATCACAGCTGGTTCTCCCTTTTGACCTTTTTCTCCATAAGCCGCATGTCCAGTCACCTGGCCAGTAAAAACAGCCCCAAAACCGGTAATAAGTAGAAGGCCTTAGGACCTGGTGCACTAAAGAACTGCGGTGACTTGTAACAGAAAACTAAAGGTGGGACTGATCTGTGTTGTGAAAAACACACCGCAGGCATGAACCACACAAATAAAAACATATGCACACATGATAAATGGAAGGTCCAAAACCTTCATGCTTACTTTTCAAACATTTAATATTGTACATTTGCAGTTTCCCAATGAGACGCGATAGTGTGCATCCCGTGGTTTGCATCAGGGCTTTTGACTTAGAATTGAAAACTTGTGTGTCCACGTAAAGAAGGGGGTTCTTTTCTTGTTTTGACACAGTCTTGGGCACTAACAATGATTATTCGTGTCTTTTGGAGTTAAGCAAGCCTAAAGTAAACTGGAGAAAAATATCCCTTGGTTCTACATGGTCAGCAGCATTTGAGCTCCTCATATCATTTACTTGACACCCACAACATGCAAAATTTAGGAAGAGTCTGTGACCTGATGGTGTAACTGGGAAAGGAGTTAAGTGGCATTGTAAACATTAAACATTATTTCATGGATAGCCGTTTGTGCCTCCTAACTATGCTAATTAGTAAAACACTTTTAGGATCAGTTCTATGGGAAATTTGAGTTCAGGATTAAGGTAACAGAAGTACCTAGAACAATACGTTCTAATAATGGCAAAATCCACATTCAAGGGTCAAACAAAGAAAAAGAAACTGGTTGGGTTTTTTTTTTAATTTTCAAACTATGAACATTTTATTTTCTCCATTAGCTCTTGATTGCTAACAAATCCACTAGAAATTAGTCAGTTCTGATCAGGTGAAAATTTGAATTTTAATTTGTTTTTAATTTAGTAGAATGATTCCATGTTTACAATAAAAGAAGCTGGAAATTGGAAAACATTAATGATAATGTTGCAGTTATTTCAATATGAAATATTTTTGACAGAAAAAACCAACACATATTCAAGGCTTGTGCATTTTGAATTGATTTGGAAAGGCGCTCTCCCGTAATGATGCAATAGTTAATAAAGGTAAAATAGTAAGAGATTGAGATAATTAGGGCTTATTAAAGTAATGAAAATCGGTTGTAAAAATGGCATCAGGTCTCCATCCCTGGAAATATGGCCCCTTTTTTGAAAGTTTCCACATACTAAGCGCTTTACATCTTCCTTTTTTTAATCAAAGGTAGAACTTCACTTGTTCTAAATACAAACATCAAAGGAAAATGCTACAATATCCCTGTTTCAGGAGATGAGACTTGCAGTAAAACTGGCACAAGTCACAGCCAGGGTTCTAATTCAAGATTCTCCACTCCTTCAGTTTTGCATCAAGGCATTTTAGGTTGAAATTTACACCAGGGGATAGAGTCTACACAGCCATTTGCATAATGCACGCACAAACGGTGCCTTATGGGCTCTTGGCTTTGCAGATAATCTGACCTTTCCTGTGTCATTCTGCCACAGTGTTCCTACCCAGGCTCCAAAGAAAAAAGTAAGCTCGTATCACATTGCATAGATAGGGATCATTAAAAAATACAGAAGTATGGGTTTCAAGGTTGGCAGAGAAAAGCAACCTCACAGCATTTGCTGTTATTTCTTGGATCCTTTGTCAAACTGAAGTTTGAGTCTGCAAGGAGAAAAGCTGAGCATATACTGTGCACAAAAATCTCTTTTTCTACTACATTCAGGGCATTCCCAATTGAAAATCCAAACAGGAATGAAATTTGCTTCCACTTTTACTCACAGTAATTTTTTTGGCAGCTTCTACTGTCCAGTAAAATAGCAAACACAACTAAAGGAAAAGTAAAGCCTTGTTCTTAAGCCTTTGATTAAGTCAAAGGGAAAGAAGGAGCTATAAGACACATGAAGAAGAGCATGATCCACAGGATCCACCGTGTCACCCTATCTTTTGTTACATACACAGTGAGCTGTTACATCAGTCCTGCGAGATCATAAACCTGTCACCATCAACTAAGTCTATTTTCATGAAAGGGTTCAGGCTTCCACCTTCCCACTCATGATTTTGTCCTTGGGAAGCAGCAGAAGCCACAGGATTCTAGACATTTAGATGTCTTTTAACTTCGAGGTCCCTTCCGATCCGTAATGATTCTGTGATTCTTAGGGAATGCATATAAAATCATTGATTACAGTACTTGCACCTGCAAGTGAACTGAAAGTCTTTCCAGCTTTAGCTCTAGTTTAGAACGATTTATTCTTGCAATTCCACCTCTTCTTTCCTTTTCCTCCCATCTTCAACCCTCCCTTACTCTCTTCACCAACAAAAACATTGCATTTAATAATTGGGGATGGGCTTGATCCAAAGCCTATCAGAAGTGGAGAATAGATCAAATATCTAGAAGGAGCTCTGGGTCAGGGTGAGTACAGTTCTGAAACCATGTAAGTATAAAAGAATCACTAAAAGTAATCTACATTATGCTTCCCATCAACTTACGCTTGTTTCTGTGATACCGGTCTCTGCAGGGACACCTGGACCAAACTCCTCATTAGTGGTATCGGTTGGTTTCTCTTCATATTCTTTATATTCATAAAAATCATATTCGCCTAAATCTCCATCTACCAGTAGATCAGATTCACTGAGGTCTACTCCTCTGCTTCCATATTCAGTTTCCTCAGTTTTTTTATCATAATCCTCTCCAGTTACGTATTCTTCAGCAAAGACTTCTTCAACAGGATTTTGCTATCCGTATCAGTAGCAAAGATTTGGGAATAGGAGGAATACGTGGGTTACTGTTAGTAAAGCAACATAAGCAATGCTGATCCACCATGATGACTTGTCAAAAGAAAAAGGAACAGTAGAAGTACAGCATATTGTCTTTTAATTAGAGTCTGAAGGAATGGAACTCCAGCCTTTCAGAGTAATTAAAAGTTCTTTGCTTAAGTCGTACAAAGAGGTAATGCTTTCAGATGTTTAAAAAATGTTTAATATATCCAATCTGTTACGCACACTGCTTTCTTAGTGCTACTTTAGGGACAAAGACAGATAAATTCCCCTGCTTGGTTTCACACTTACGGTCATCCATCAGTGAGCACCAACACACACTGCAATGAGCAGTGAATAACATCAGACTTTACAACCACAACGTACACAAAGTGCAAGAATCTCTTTAGTTAAGCTCAGCCTTCCTCATCCATTTGTGGCTGGTCGTACCAATGCTGAGTAAACATTACAACTTTTCTGTCTCTCATTAATGATCTTGCAATTTATTTGTTTCAGTATTTGATTTGCTAAAGGTCCTGGATCAAGTCTCTCCCAGCAATTTATTTTATTTTTCTGAGACAACTGAGTCAGAGTCCACTTGCCAAACTCAGACCGACTTCACCATTTCTGAAATCTATGTGTTTGAGTACGTAAACTGTCAAACCAAGCAACCAACTCACAAGCACGAAAGCAGTTTAAAAGAATGCTGTATTTGAGATGTACAAAACCGTTTGTAGGGGAAAAAGGAAGGATCGCTTTATTCTGTCATAGAGATCTGTTGAAGGGATAACTTTGAAAGAAATCAAATATATTCTAGATTTTCAGACAAGATCAATTTGTATGATCTTAAAACTAAATTCACAGGCTAATCAAGACACAGTTAAAAATACCTCGATCTGGCAATGATATTGAAATACACTGCAATCAAAAAAGGACAGATTCTGATGTAACAGTTGCCTAATTCCATTAGCTAGAGGACTACGGCTTCTGCCACTCAGCTAGAGAAAATTCCGATCCGAACCAAGTCTAAGCCTAATGTTGCATTTATGCAGAACTGCTCTCACTAAGGAGCACTTTGGGCATCCCCAGTTACAACTGTCCTGTTCCACGATTGGCTTGTAATTGCCCAAGAAACCGAATAACTTAAAAACGCTGTGTCAATAACTTCTGAATGTGAGATTTTATAAAAGATCATTTTACAGTTGAATGGGTAAAATACACCTTAATTCACCTTCACCTTCCAAAATACAGTGGAGAAAAACCAAAACAAACAGCCATCTTCTCTTTTTTCAAATGTTCAGGGCAGGGGGGAGGGTTGGGGAGAGGGGCAGTTTTGTACATCTTTCAAGCAACGTATCTTCATTTTGAAAGGAAAATATGAAGAAAAATGAAAACAATTTTTCTTATAATCAGGTATCATTTTTTCAAAACTCACATTAATTAATATGCAGGCATATTAATTAACACTGGCTTGGGTGTAGTAACCTTAAGAATGTTACCTTAATCTTTATAAACTCACACTTGTCATTCTGACTTTCTAAAAACATGGTTTCTAACATAATTCAAAACAGTAATTTTGTGGCTTTGGAACATTCATGTTTCCTCTGACTAGAACCTTGATGAAAAGCAAGTTTTGTTGGCTGAAGAACTATTAAAATGAAATTATGGTTTCTGATTCCACTTCAATATGCCGCTACGGTTGCAGACATTCTTCGTCTGATATGTGGCTCATTTTATGCTCCATATTAAGAAATACAGGAAAAATTAGAAGCTTTGCTTCCTATTAGATCAGGAGGACTGTGTCTAGAATTTAACGTAGTTTATACCAGACATATTTCTATTCACTGTACTGAACGCAACAACTCTGCATTCATGTATCACTGAATGATCTACAGAATCACAAACTCTACAGATTTGGCAGTTGTCTACAGAATTAATGTGAACTCTGAACACGAAAATAGATGGTTCCAATACTGGCCGAGAAAGTACGCTATTAACATCCGTTACAGGTGCGTATACATACACAGATGGACATTCAGCCTTTTTAAATGTGTTTGAGCTTTCTAATCATTGGCACTTGGTGAGCAAGTATTTTTTCCACTCTTTTCAAAAGTCCAAATTACCTCATTTGCTTCAGTAGTTCTGAACGGAGCTTCTGTCTGTGGCCCATAGTCATGTTCAGCTATGCTATACTCTTGAAATCCATCAACAATATTTGCCTAATGTTAAAGAGAAAGCATGTTATTTAAAAACATCTGGGGAAAGAATTCAAGAAGTATAACTTTCATTCAAGTTACGGTATTAGCCAGACACATTAATCTATTGGGGTTAGGTATCATTTTTCTTATTATCAGAGATCTTCCAGTCTTGGCCTGGGAAAGATCTTGATTATTTCTTGGCTACCTTTACCCCTAGTTTGGCTTTTGTTGCTGCTTGATAACTTTTCTTCTTCTTGGATGCATATTTTTCAGATTTTTTGGTTGTGGCCTTTTGAGGTTTGTCCTTTGAGCTAGTGGCCACTGTCCTCTTCTTCTTTTTGACCATGGCTTTCTTTCTCTGCAAACGTTATGAAAGATGGAATGGGAAAACATAAATAAAATGGAAAGAAAACTGAGAAAGCATGAATGAAAGAAGGGTAACCAAATGCGAGGTGAGTGCTGTCAGCTGTGAGGCCTTCCATCTCTAGCTGAAAGGAAGCGTTAGCAGCAATAAAGAAATGAGTGAAAGGAAAGCATGAATCTTATATACAGAAGACACAAACTGACAAACCATGTGGTATGGGAAAAGCTGGACACCAGACAACAAACAGATCAGATTCTGTTACCTCTGTTTGTGCTACTGTCTCTTCAAACAGTGGGGGTCCATCTGTTACAGACTCAGTTTCTTTATAATCTGCTTCCCCATACTCATAGTCATATTCGATAAAATCTTCTGGCGTGTACTACATTGCAAATGGAAAAATATCAGGCATTCCCATGTTAGTGCCAGCAAACTAGGTTAGCACCACCAGAAAGCATCTTAACCTTTACTAAGGAGTAAAGCTTAGGAAAATTAAGGTAGTATGAACAATTCAATATAGTTAGTGATTTTGGAAAAATACACAATTTATTCTTTCACAGCATAATATAAAAGTAATAAAAAAGCAAGTAATAGTGTCACAAGAAACGACCCATTTATTGGACTGCATGGAAGAATCAAGTATAATTACTGGGGGCACCCACTTATCTTTGTGAAATCATATATTTATTTAATCTTTAAACTGCAAATAATGCCTCTTTTTACCCACTCTCTTTCACCTGCATTTTTCTCAGGTGACCATAAGAGAAGAGAGATGCAAGTATCTGACAAAAATCATTCTAGATACAGGAAAAAAAGAACACATATCACAAATAACCATGGGTTTTCTTGTCTTGTTTGCTTTGTTTTGTTCTCAAAACCAGGGCGGTTTTGGGGTAGACAGAGTAAGTACTTCACCAATATTTAAAGGTCAGATCTTCCACAGAGTCACAAAACACTAGGGATTGGAACGGACCTCGAAAGATCATCTAGTCCAATTCCCCGTCACAGCAGGATCACCCAGACCAAGTTGCACAAGAACACATCCAGGTGGGTTTGAAACATCTCCAGAGAAGGAGACTCCACAACCCCCCTGGGCAGCCCCTTCCAGTGCTCTGTCACTCTCATGGGGAAGAAGTTCCTTCTCCAATAGATGTGGAACCTCCTCTGTTCCAGCTCACACCTGTTGCCCCTTGTCCTATCATTAGGTGACACTGACCAGAGCCTGGCTCCATACTCCTGACAACCACCCTTCACATATTTACAGACATTAATGCAGTCACCCCTCAAGTCTCCTTTTCTCCAAGCTCAAGAGACCCAGCTACCTCAGCCTGAAGATATTATGTGCATCAAATACAACTGGTCACACTGAGAAGAAAGGGCAGCCTTAAGATATCTTACCACTCCTGTTCCATTTGAAGCTACAGGAACTGCTTGGTCCTGCAATTAAAGGAGTCTCATGGCTGCTACCAGTCCTCTCTATGTCCCCCACTGAGCCAAAGGAAGGTGGAAATATACCCAGAATCTAGCCAAACAGTCTGCTTTCCCTTGTTTAGGAAGACCGTCTAACGTGCCTCACGTGAGCTAGCCACTTCTGAAATCTCCCCTCTCCTGTTACAAGTCAGCATCATTGTCTGTAAAATGAAGGCAATATCTAATGAAACAAATTCATTAGATTGCTCAGAAGTTTAGTATAGAACCCTTTCAAATGACTCTAAAGATTCGTAGAAGTCATACATATATCATCAGCATCAGAAAGCGATCGACACTTTAGACGAAATCATAAACTAAATTAAAACAGATCTCCATGTTCCAAAGCGTATTCAGAGATGTGGCCACATTACTGGTTTAACGGCTACATCTGACAAAGCTTTTGAGGCAGTTCTTGTATTCGGTGCACACAAAATATGGTTAAATTGATTTTCTCAGCAAGATGAGAGACTAACACTGAAAGGCCTCAACCACTTAAAAATCCCTCAACACAATTCAATGTTACTTGACTCCTGTAACTCCTTAGAGCCCTCTGACAAACAGGTCTTCTTTAAAGGAAGATAAGGGTTTTTTAGAAGCTTTATTATTTTTGTTTTATTAATTTTTGTATTATTTCCACACCTGTGTAGATGTACAATTTATTTTCTCACAATATTTAACATAGAAATAATATAATGTGCTCTTTGTAGGGCCCAAAATTATATTGCACATTAATAAGACAACTTTGAGCTACTACAGTTACCATTTTAGGTGGAGAATAGCCTCTCTTCAAAGAATGCCAGTGCTTTATATCTGCCTGTTACATAACGTAAGCAGTGCCTCAGTTTCATCCGTGGTATCACTGACATTAAAGAGTAAGTTGATTCTATTTATACTTTTCAAAACCAGCAGCATTTTAGACTTCAACCTAGTAAACAGTGCATGATTATTCCCTTCCTGTTGACTAAACTACAATTCAGTCCTAATCCCAGTGAAGTGAATGAAGTATCTTTTACTTGGAAATGGTATTGTCCAAGGGCCTCATTGACAGTGTGACATGAGGCAAACATGGGGTTTGACTTGTGAAGTTCCAGAAGAACAACTCAATACAGCTTCTTCTAATGAAGATGCCCAAAAAGGAAAGCACAGTGACAAATTTCCAAAAGACCGTAAGCAGCCGCATAAAGGAACTAAAGAATGGACATGTAAAGCATGGACAAAACCAGCTTTTTTAAAAGAGTTACAGAACAGCATTGAAATTCCTGTATTCCTTTGGAACTTACACAACACACGCACAAGTGTATGATACCCGACTTATTTCATGTCAATAAATCTATGCAAACTGCATTGATCTGTAAGTAAAAAGCTTTATTTGGTTAGGGTTACTTCAGTCATTGCATCTTACCAGTGACACCCACTTCTAAATGCTTCTCTAGTCAAACAATATGAATCAAACAGCTTGCTTTGACACTCTGCTAGGACCTTTTCACTGATTAAAAAGACCAATAGAGACTACCTGTGTTAAATTTTATCCAACATCTTAAGGGGAAAACGGAATAATATTACTGAAAAGCAGAGAATTAGTGTTTCATTAGGCAGATTTAAATTCTGAATATGCTATTAGCTTCCAGACACATAGATTCCATTTTAGTGAGCATCGCAGACCTAGTCTGAAAATGGAAGCATTAATTCCAACATTCATTTTGACAAAATAACAATTAAAACACAACTGTGTTGCTCAGCACTACAGCTGTTTTTCAAATTTCAGTAGTACGGCTTCGCCCAAGGTAAGCGGGATGGTTTTGCTGAATTGTGCCAACTATGGACTAATAAAATTACACAGTAGGTTATCAAAAGTTCTTCATAGACCATAAACTAAACAGAAATTTTGACTGGGAAAAAAGAAAAATATCTGTGCCAAATATGTTAATATTAAAACAAGAAGGTGGTGAATAAACTTACATTTATGTTCAGATCTGCCAGAGGCATGGTTTGGAAAGCCAGACGCGAATGAAAACTAGTGAACACTCATACAAAAATGCAGGAGTATGCGGAGAGATTGACTGCATCACACGTAACGACACTGAACACACTTTACTTTTGGATATTGTGCTTCACTCTTTTCTGTTAAAGAAAACTAAACTTTCTTGACGTATGCTGAACATTAGGACAAATACAGTGGTTACAAGTCTCAGAAAACACACATGAGATTTACCAAGTGCTCAAAGTAATAGCGAAATAGTAATAGTTCCACTGTATGAGCTTTCCCAGTTACTTCCCATTCATATCAAAAAGAATAACTAAAATTCTAACTTCAACTTGGACAATAGCTGCAATTTGGTGAGAGATTTTAGCTGAGAGATACCAGGTAATACATATTTTGAAAGTGATGCAGTACCATGTTGTTTCTCTTCTTTTTTAAGACCACCAGTAGTCACAGAACAGCCATTCTTGTAATGAATATTGCATATGGCTGCTCTCTTACAAGCGAAAAGAAGAATAAAACCTGCTGTTTCTTGATGGGACAACATTTTTCCACAATGACTTCACGCTTACTTTACCAGAGTGATTATATTACACTACCACATCATCATGAAATTCCAAATAAAGCGATGAACTGTTTTCTTCATCAGATAAATTTTAGAGGCAGCAGCATGCAAGGCCAATTTAAACTGTGGAATGACTTGAACACTTTGAAGACAGCCTTCCTTTGAAAAGGCATTCTTCACCTACCCATATAGAAAGAAACAACCTCTCATTCCACAATGTAGATTTTATCTGGTTTTGCTCTGCTAAACACTCAGTTTTTCCACCACCTAAAGATTATTCTAAATCATCTATCTATCTAGAAGCAAAGATGACTTAGAAACATCCTAGGCCCACTAACACTTTACAAAAATGCAATAAAATAAAGGTTGCCAAGCAACACAAGAGCTTTAAAAATCAAAAGCAGTAATATAAACAATAAATGTGTAGCTATCAATAAATATAGTGGACATCAATCTTATGGTCAAAGGAATGTTATAAGATTGACAAAAGAGTCTCTTCTACCACATAGTCTTTATGCTGTTTGTAAGAGTGATGATAAAAAGAAGGAAAAAAGAATTTGAGAACAAAAGATTAAAATTTCAAAAGCAGCCTCTGTCAAAAGGAGAACAAGATGCTTAAGGTTCTTCATTAAGTGCTTAAAGAAAAGTCTTCGCAGCTGTAAAAGAGAAAGAGAGCTAAGAAGATCACTATTTTGAACACCTGCTAAGTTAGCTAACTGCTGTTCTACACAACACGTGAAAATATCTTCCTATATTCAGAAAACTAGTCTTTCTGAGCAAACACCCAAAAGCACCACCAAATTAATGTGGTCTGAAAGGATGACTGAAGCCTCCATGTTCATATATTTGGGAGCCATCTGTACCTTTACTTTACTAAGTTCAATTAACGACTCACATTTCATTTATTTGAATAATCTATTCGTTTGGGACGGGTACACAATATATGAAGGGGAGTTCCTTTGGGGAGAAATTTCTGTAGCAGAAGTCAGAGAGCATGATTTATTAGGTTGCAGAAGAAACTTCCAGAGAAGATCTGAAACCCTGATAGCTGAGTCCATTGAAAACACACTTCCCAACACAAAGGAAGATGAAGATGGGCTTTCCTTGCACTAATTTCTGTGAGCCGGTCAGGCATAAGTGACTGAGCTCGAGCAGAATTTAAAACATTTTCATTTATACTCGCAAGGTTTTTGAACACAAGACAAAAGCCATGCTACTCACAAGGCAGTTCTAAGCAAAGCACAGGTATGTATCTTCCTTAGGATGAGCAATCTTGATCATTTTAAAAAACAATTTTACCCCCACATTTGATTCTTAAAACTTAAATATACACTCAGCATGAAACAAACAATAATTATGGAATTAATCTTACAGCTGCATATAAAAAAAACAGCTCTGGAAAAAAAGTGGCAGAATAGAGCAAAAATTTAAATATAACCAACAAATAGAAAATCCTTTTCTTAAAAAAACCCTATTCAGCTAACTGGACATTTTGCCACTATGCTGAAGAATCCACTATGTTCACCCTATCATTTAATTCTAACATTCGAGGGTTACTGTGGAGCCACTGGTGTATCCAGTCAGACATACTGGAAGATTCATAAAAATATCTTATTTTGTTGATCAGACTTTGCTTCATACAGTTCTGTGATAGAGGGGTAAGTAGCCCAGCGAAGTCTCCTTTCTAACCTGCTTTATGTCCTTACCAGTTTAACTGTTTGCAGCTCTCTGTCCATTGGTCTACTTTCTCTCTGCTTTCAGATTCTCAGATTTGAATCTATTTGTCAGATACATCATCACTACTATACAATACCTTTTGGTTTTTTTCATTCAAGTATCTTCGCCAACAACTCAGAAGCTTTATGAAAGTCTAAGTCTATAAATTCTATCAGATATCGCTATTGAACTTGTAATCTTCTGTAACTTCTTTCAGTACCTAAACAAGGGTTTTTTAATTTATTTCCTTAACATGAATTATCAATGTGACTTGATAGGCTGCACCTCACAAGTTGTTTTTTACCCTTTAGCAGGCAACTCTACACGTATTCTGGGCAATTCAGTCAGTCATTAGTTCCACTACGTATTCATCACGCTGGCAGCATTGCTGATGTGATTGTTTTGGACTACAATTTAACATCATGCTAAAGAGCTTCATTCACTTCACTGGGAATACTCATACAAAGTTGTGTGGACAGAAACAAGGAAATTGTGTCTTACCTCAGAAAGCAAAATCATCGCTCAGAGTGATAAATGGAAGCAAACAAGAAAGGTAGTTCTCAGTCTTTTCATTCTTTTAGCTTTTTTCATGTTCTTTTTCAAATTAATTTTAAAATCCTACGTTACAAATTAAGATCTTTGATTTTACTATCTCTCCCACAAACTACAGCTGTTGTCTCAGGACAAAAGGTAGGTCTTAGGAAAACACGTTAAAAAAACCCACTAATCCCTAGAGCATTTTTGCAATGGCTGCTGAATTTAACCATATTTGGCGAATCCAGGGGCATTTTGTGCACGGTCTCTACTGAGGATACTCAAGCAGAACAACACCAACAGTTAGATTTTATGGTTCCCTTCCTCTGTTTACTGCCTACAGACTGTTTTCCATAGATGCGCAGTATATAACTGGGAACTCTGTATGATGGACATACAGCTATGTATGTGCACATGTATACACACACAAATATAATTACATTTATAAATAAGATGAGGCTTATTTTCTTTTGATCTGCAAAACTGAGGCTAGTGGTAAACAGCTTTGACATGCTATAAACAGTATTTGACAGCAGAAGACTTGGCTAGTTGTCTGTTTTTGCAGGAACATAATCCCCGGGCTATTTTATCTCTACATCATTTAGAAACATTGAATTAGCCAGTAGGCATTGCTAATAATCCAGCACAAGTATTCACTCTTATGCATCTTGGATGGATTTTGGATAGATCACACTGTTCTGTTATCTCAACTAATTTCTGTTGAATCCAAGCCTTGTCCAGATGCATTAAACTAGAGGACAGGGGAGAACTGCCCTCTGTGGTTGCCAAAGCAATCAAACACTTGCAATTGCACCAAGCTATGCTAACTCCTGCCTAGGAGCTGATGTGAGTTTGGAGGTGACAGTATTCTCAACTTAGTAAAAGCATTTTAGGTACTATAATTTTCTTCAAGAAAGAGACTAAGGGATGATTGTAACAACCTTTTCCCAAAAAGAACTTCAGTCTTATTTCAATGTAGCCTTTGCTTTTAGCCTATTTAAACCTTCCAGGTCCTCACGCGGGAAATAGAATCAGAGCAGTTAAGCCACATAGTAGCAAAGCCACATAGCAGAGGTTCACAAGCAAAAATTCAGATTCTTTTGAAATTTCACTATAAGAAAAATAATTGGTTTGGCCATTTTTTTATTTTTTACTCACAAAACATCAACAATGTGTTTTGCTCTTGTTCTGTTTTCAAATACGGTGCAGGGAGATCCACACAGGCAGGAACACAGACATAAGGTCCTACAGGACTGTTGTGAAGGGACCAGGCTCTGTACACTAATGTAGTGTAAGGCCTCTGTTTATGTGTAATTGAAATGTACCTCTGATGCAATGGATGTGGGAGTCCCTTGGAACTGAATTCTGGACCCTCTTAACATATCATAACAATAACCAGTCGCATCACACACAGTTGAGTGTGTACCAGCTGTCCATAGAAAAATGTGATTGACACTAGTTACACTTAGCAAAAGCTTTCCACGCTGCTCTGTTTGGTGCAAGGGTTTAGAATATGTGCAATCTGCAGAGGACTTATCTTGCCCTCAGTAAATTACTCAGTTTATGGATACGAGAACTGTCTGCAGTGACAGTTTCTCTAAACTGTCTTTGTGTTTCTGGGAAAAAAATCGATCTCTGTTTTGTCCTTGTTGGTATTTACCTGCTAGGAGCAGACCTGGCTGCTTGACATAAATGAGTGGAAAGCAAAAATGAACGCACTCCTGCAAACTTCCTCCGGCAGATCTACAATGCATGTAACGTGTAACGTAACCGTTAACTAAAACAAACTTACATCCAGCACGACCACTAATGAGCAAAACATTTAGTAATACACGGCCGATTACTCACCTCATCAACTTGAGGATCTTGAGCCTGAGCAGAATTAGGTACTGGGGAATCACAGTCTGGGCTATAATGCTCACAGTAGTCATATGCAGCTCTGGGGTCAGCTATAATCAACAGCTGCTGGATCTCACCCTGCAGGAAAGCACATGCAGATTAAATAACAAAAACAAAGATTGCCTACAGTTCATCAGAAGTACGGACTTTTTAATTCAGAAAATAACACTAGGCACGTAATACTTACATTAAATGTTATATTAACATTTGTGGTTATAAGTAAAGTATCTACTTCATTTCTGCTGCTATTCTGGAAAACTACGGATCACTTGGCATAAAAAGAGCAAATTAATGCCAAGCAGCTTGGTGCAAAATTCTGGCTTAAAACGTGATGTGAGGTTTGGAAAGCAGAGGGTGGGAAGGTATAACTCCTGATCTGTCACTTTCATGTTGTTTATTTACTTCTTCAGTAGGAACCAGTCTAAATTCCTAAGAATTAATTCAGGGCATTTCCTACTACCAGCGTGCAGCTCAGCATGCAAGTGATCAGCAGTATAATCCTGAGAGTCTGCATCACATCTGCGCTCACAAAGGATAAAACAAAAGCAAAAACGCTGTACCAGAGACACAATTATTGGAATTTAAAAAAATAATTAAATAAGTACTGTGCAAATGCACACTACAGAATGTGTTGAAATAAAACTTTTAAGAGCCAACAAACATTATTTTCATGTCTCTCCCCATACATCACATGTCAAAACAACATCACAGTAAAAAGAACAACTATTCCAGATAATAAATTGGCTCTGCTGAGGTCCCTGACTGAGACTCTGTATGTATGTCATTTTCCACAGAGAGCTGTCTGGCCTCCAGTGCACTTCTTAACACAGTGGTACCATTTACGCAGCGTTGGGTAGATTCTTACCCACTTTTCCACCCACAAATTTCCTTACTCAGGAGTGTCTTATGCTGTCATAGAAGTAAGTTTGTTGAAAATTGGCATGTGTTTTTGGTCAAAAGCCATTAACTTAAATCTCTCACTGTTTCCCCAGAAGAAGGAATTTTTAAGGTTTAATATACTTCCAACATATTTTTATTTGGTGTTTACCAAAACCCTGTACCTTGCGCATTTTATCTTTAAAGATAAAATGTCAGAACTGATGGAAATGTACAGCTGGGAACATCCACAATAATCTCAGCATTTCCAAAACTGCTCTACATCTCTCAAAACAGTAGCCTTTCAACTAATAAAATTAGCAGTAAAGAAAATATAATAGTAAAGAAAAATTTGTAATGCTGCTTCCTTTCAAAAAGAAAAATCAAAGAAGCAAAAAAAAAAGTACTGTAAACAAAATGATATCCATGCTTTTTTCCTACTTCTATAATATTTTTTACTTAAAGTATGAAGTAAGTCATTTCTTGGCACAAAATGGCTATACAGCACAAATATCTGTCAAAATAGTCTCCTTTTATTTTCTAGACTTATTTGGTCTTAGATGAATTTAGAGATTAAATATATTTCTTCTAAAGCTTCCAAAAATGCTACAAATGCAGCAGTTTTTGATTCTAACAGCACTTCCAAAATGGTTTATTTTCCTTAACTCACTAGCAGGTCTTGATTTGGACATCCTCCTACAAAACCTGATATACACACAGAGAAATGTCCCCTGTGGTTCCTTAAGAGTTGGAGTGCTTGCAGAGGTGCTGGACAGACTCTGTCAGCGCACTCCCCATCTCCAGTGAAGATTTCCAAAGTGTTCTGGCCTTCCCCTCTCACTATCCAAATTAAAACTAAGTGAAACATGGGAAGTAGCAATGCAAAAATGAAAGAGGTTAAGTCTTTTGGAGCAACCACTAGAGATAGATGTTTAGAACCCCTGTCCTCACCCTGTGAGCTCCGGTGATTGTCTTGCTGTATGCCCTTGAACATGACTTTCTGACATGTCCATACTGCTCAGCAGGCATACAGGTGTGCCAGCTACCGTGAGTGATGCCAAAACTGCCCCTAAAAATCCTGCTGTTCAGTATGACGTGCCAAGAGAATCCAGACTGGGGAACAGAGGCAGTATTCTGGAGCTTGCTTTGTGCTGATCATGAATGCCATGGAATTTTGGCACTGGGTTTTGTCAGCTTGTGTGCTTGCAAGAAGCACTCAGCATGCTGTTACCACTTGGCTTAGATGTCCCTAAATTGGTTAAAGCTGTTCCTGATCCATGGACTGTACTTCCCAGCCCTGCCTGTCAGCCTATCATGGGTCCACGTAGAGGGAGGTCCTCAGAAGTCTAGCACAGCACACAAATTGCAACTGGCTATTCATGCACGAGAAATTTACTGATTTCACATTTGGCCTCTCAAATGTTAAGTTTCTTTCCTTTTTTCCTTCAACATCTGCAATGAAAATATTTCCAGAAAATTATTATTTCTCTTTTTCTTTTGTTTCTATTTTTCTCTCTTGGCTAATTCAACAGCTTCTTTAAGAATTTGTATGTGGTGCACTGTTTCACTAACCAGTGAAGAGGTTTCATTTCAGATCAGGCAGATCATGTCAGAACACAAAATTCCAGACACATTATTGTGGCTTTCATTACTGTGATTTAGTTATCATTCTAAAGACATTTTTTGGAAAAATCTACACTCTCTGAGAATTTTCCACAGAACAGCTTCAGTCTTCACAAACACATTCTTTGATTTTTTAACTGCTTAGCTTTCCGAGACTGAAATGGAATTTCATAAAGTTCTCTGTGAATAAACTACAAATAGTTGGCTGGCTATATTTCACGTCCTGGAATCATAAAGTAGGGACTTTATGATTTAGCTGCACAAGCCCTACGAATTTGAAATGAGGATATGGATAAACGGGGTAATGGGTTACTAACAATTCTAACGATTGGTCTGTAAACCAACACGGAGGCGTCCGAAGCCACCCTCATGTGCACAGTGTTCTCCTTATATGGAAATTGCAGGTAAAAAGGAAGTCTCAAAGGTAGAATGATGAGAGCAAGAGACAAACAGCAAAGATGGGGAAGGAGAGAGGAGAAGAGAGTAGAATTTACAAATACACTTGAGCATCCTTGAAGTACTCTGAGAAGTATATATACAAAAACAATATAACAGGCAGATGTTTATATAGATTGGCTGAATCAGTTGATCGATTACGCTATCATACCATCTTTTTTGGGAAAGACTGCTCAAGTGGTTTCACAGTTGATTCAAATAAAATGTTTTATGTCTCTACTGAGCCAGTTTCCCACCATGATTTTACATCAGACCTAAGCAGTTTAACTGCAGAAAGTAGAGGCAAAGACCTTGTGAGGTATCAGACAGATACCCCTTTTTGCACCTCTACCAATGTGCACACTTACCTTGTGCCCAGAAGTCCTAAAAGCACTATTTAAGAAGGAAAATCTGCTGCCTTACAAAAATTTATTATCCAGATAACACTTTACAACATATTTTCAACAGTGTTTACCGGATATTTAACAATTCTTGTATATTAGAGCAAAGAAAGCTGACAGCTGGGTCTCTGCCTTAGCTGTTCAGGGGTGAAGGAGAACATACAGATCAGTATTCAAGGATACCTAAACATTAAGCATACAAGTACTGCTTGTAAGTGAAATGGGTCAATTTTGGAGTCTCAATGTTTACTTTGGATCACACATACTTTGTTGAAATAGACACTAAGATACTGGCAAAGCTAATGCATAACTCACAAAGTCAATACATATTGAGTAAATCACTGCATTATGGAATACAAGAAGTTAAAGTCCGTGAATATTATAACTCCTCTCTGTTTCAGGAATGTGCTCATAATTAAAATCAGAGGCTTTCAAATCACCCTTGTAGTTACACGAAAAAAGCTGCTGAGAAACACAGACAATCTTTTCCAACAGCTATGGCTAGCATGAAAACATGGTACAGGAGGATTGCTTCTGTAACACTGTCCAAAAAGGTACTCTGCTTATCCTCCAAGATAATTAAAGAGAGTTAATTAGATCTGTTTTCTGTGCCATGCTTCAGAAAATGTGGAGAAAGAACCAGGCCACACTGCTACATGAAGAACACGCTCAAATCAATTGAATGCCTGCTATTGAAACAGCTCCACAGACTCACAACTCTTCTACAAGGAAGAGCCCAGTTAAGAATAAGAAGTGTGTGGTGAATTCAGCCACTGAAAATTCCTCTGTGAATCTCAGACATTCCTCAGTGGCATACTAGAGTAAGAAACTTTCTGTGATGTATATGTCAATGCCGAAACTACTGGGTTGTTCCAGTGTTTAAAATGTTATGGTCTAGCTCCCTAGTTATACAAGAACCTCAAAGTCTTGTGCGATCTTCTCTAGGTGATTCTGCCCTAGTTAGGCTAGATGATCTTTAAAGGTCCCTTCAAACCCCTACACTTCTGTGACTCTGTGATTCACTGGTAGACAGAGTTTTGGAATCTTGTCACAAGAATCTTAACCAAACAATAACCATGCCAGGTGAGCATTGACCTTTGCCCAAGGAAGAGCAGGCATGCATTACCTGAGCAGCTCTATGGGGCCCTCTCCATACAAGCAATCTTCACCAAGTATTCAAAACATTTTAAACATGTGTATTTCTAAGATCTTGGTGGTTGCACAACTAGGATGAAACATAATAATGTGACTGGACAACAGTTTAGAATTCAAGTTGTAATTTCTCACTGTAAAATGAGTTTCTAGAATTATTTCATTAAGAGAAATGAACAAAAATGCACTCTCCAGCTTGACCAGAAGCACCCAAAAACCCAAACAAACAAAAAGAAGGTAGCAATTACTTAAATGTAAATGATTCTGGATAAAATGTGTATTTCTTATGTGCATCTAAGGATAATCCAATTTTTTTAAATGACTAACTAAATTGTAATAAAAGCATAAAAAAACCATACCAATTCCAGAGAACATCATCAATGTCGTTCATATGATGCCTGAAGCCTAAAAACTACAGAGTGGACTCTTTGGCAAATTAGAAGAAATCCTGAATTTCATACATGTGATAACTTTGTCTAATTAGTCAATTGGCAGCACAACTAAACACTCCAAAGAATAGAAGTCTAGACAGCATGGATATTACTACTACAGAATTTAGAAAAAAAAACCTGCTGCAGAATACATTTATCTTCCTGCAAAAATTACAGGGATTGCAGAATTCCAGGGCCCTTTAATATAATATTCCATAACTCAAGCCCATTACATAATACAGCTACAGAAAGACAGTGAGAGCCGGCCAGGCTGAAGCACTGTAAAAGCAATAAATTGTGAAAGCAGAATTCTGTACAGGCCAAAGTTTCCTTAGATATCAATGTCATCCTGGTTCTTTGAAAATACATGCTTATAGGAGTATGCATTCAGCTTCATTAAGAAATAGTTTGATAGACCGATTTGAATTTTTAACATTCAAAACACAGCTGTTCACAGACCAAAGCCTACTGTAATTCTTGGCTGAGAGCGCAGATCACATTGCAATGCATGTATACAGATGATGTGCAAAACACACCCACAAGTAACCTAGGACATCCTATTTTCCTGACAAAATGACCTGCAAATCTGTGACATTGTCATTTATATTTGAAACCTCATTTACAGCTGTTGTTTAAATCATAAGCATATTACGCACAGTATTAAATGAGGTGATAAATCCTGTCTGTAAAATTTGCTGGAGCAAATGGAACAGGTAATTTTTTTGAGGGGAGATTGTTAATTTTAGATTTAAGTACAAACAGTTCAGTTAAAGTTTCTTAAATGTTGTTTGGAAAAAAAAAAACAAACCCAAAACTCCAAATACCAAGACACCATTCTTTCAGATTAAAAAAAATGGATTAAAAAAACCCCCAAAAAGCAGAACAAATAAAGTTAAATAGAAAGCTTTTGTAAAAAGTACTGGATTTGGGTTTTTTTAATTAAGTGTCTCTGAAATGTTAAAAATTCTGTGTTTGTTTTTATTTTTTGTGTTGTTCTTTTTTCCCCCCAATGCTGGAAGTTGGCCACTTCTCTGGTGTTAATAGCTAGAAGGCTGCTTACAAACAATTTTGCCTATAACCTATAGCATTTTTTGGTTTCTGTTCCATTTACATTAGGCATTACTTTTTAGTCTGACACACTAAATGTTTAGTGGGTCATTATAAGTTACTGAAGGTGAAGTACAACGGTAATAATCTTGAGTACATCTACATTACCTAGTTTATCTAGTAATGCAGCTCAACAGGAGAGTATGAAACAGAGGATACTGATGACATTATTCACACTACATGCCTTTGGGGAGCTTTACTTTGGGCTAGTGTGCCAATCCTACTTTGGCTGTACTGCAGCTTCGATCATGCAGTAAAGGCTCTACCCATTCTGCTACTGATGCCTTCTTCACGAAGTACACTGTGGATCAGTGGCTTTTGTGTGCTTGCACACCTCAACTTCCCATACCTATGCATATGTAAGCAGTGGTTACTCATCTGAAGTGATCTGCAGGTTACATCACAGAGTTAACAGTACCTTGACAACAATATATAAGAGCAATATTTAAGCAGCAGCTGCTCACTCAAGCTATTTAAAGAAATCCTATGTTGTACAGAGGTACAGGACTACTTTCTTCAAGAACACACATTAGTGCCTAGGGTCACAATCTAAACCCTTTATTTGCAAGGATTACTTCAAGGATTTAACCTCACAAACCACAGTTAAAGCTTTCACTGGCTACAAATAAAAGTCTCACATACATCAGGAATCGCCAGGTTTTACTCAATTAGAGGACAGCGCCTAAAAATCATTGTATTGGTCTGACTTGCAGGATTTGTGAAGGAAAAGTGCCTCTATAGGAAAATACCTGTGGAAAGGCTCAGTTAACTAATTTATTGTAAAATACTTACAAAAACCTGTTGCGTTGTTCACAACCAACAGTCCTAAATGAGAAGTGACAAATCCTTAAAGCTGGCAAGGAATAAAGAGACCCCTGCTATTTATCAAACAATTAAGCTACAAACACAAACCAATGGATGCAATTCTGAATTCCCTTACTAGCATAAGGAATACACCAGCATCTGAGTGATGTCTTCCGTTTTTAAAATTGTTGCACACTACTGCAGGAATTGTATTCTCTGCAGCAAGCACTTACAAACCAGCCCTTCTTGTATCATTTAGTAGAAAACACGGAAGATACTAATTTCACGTGGCACACTGTAAAAGCGTACAGCATAGTGTGTCAATCTCTAAGAAGCACTTACAAATTAGTCCCACTAATATCAACAGACCCACTTCAGCGAGCAAGTGCTTAGTGATGTAAATTAAGGTCTTGTACAATCATAGAATTGTTTAGGTTGGCAAAGACTTTAAAAAGATTGAGTCCAACTAACACCCTAAGTTCACCGAGCCCACTGCTAAACCATGCTCCAGATCACAACTTTTAAACATGTCCAAGAAAAATTAAGCTGTCTAGAAACTATTGTTACTATAGTTACATTCATAGTTTATAATTTGCTTCTCAAGCATTTGCATGCACCTGATGCTTAATGCTTGCTTGTATTCAAGATCTTGTGACATGATATTGATGTATTAATGAAGGAAACCAAATCAATGAAGGAGTATAGAAATGTACAGCGATACTACAAATGGTAGAAAGAAATGTCGCTGTTCTCGGTGTTGAGTATTAAGATTGAGCCTGTAAACTGACTTTACAGACAGCTGCATGACTTTGTGAGTCCAAAGCCATCGTTCTTCTTGGTGGATTTCAGCCCTTCAAAGCACAGACTTGCCAAATTGATTTAGGTGATTCCAGTAACAATTCTAATAGAGGATCACTAGCTTCCTTTTCCATCCTTCAACACATGATCCCATGTCAAGACTAAAAATAATTTTCTCACCTTCAAACGGAAAATCATAGAATAGCCTGAGTGATGGAACTGATGTTAAAGACCATCTAATTTCAATCCTCCAGCTGGGACAACCACCACTAGAACTGGTTGCTCAAAGCCCCATCCAACCATCTCTTCAACACTTCCAGGGAGGTGGCATCCACAACATCCTTGGGCAACCTGTTTGAGTGCTTCACTACCCTCACTGTTGAAAATTTCCTCTTGCCATCTAAAATAAATCTACCCTCTTCTAGCTTAAAGCCATTTCCCTTTGTACTATCACTACAAACTCTTGTTTGTCCACAGCTTTCTTATAGGATGTCCTGGAAGGCTGCTAAAAGGTCTCCCCAGAGCCTCTTCTTCTCTAGGCTATTCATAGGCCCAACTCTTGCAGCCTGTCTCCATAGGCGAGGTGCTCCATCCCCCTGATTATCTTTGTGGCACTCCTCTGCACCTGCTCAAGGTTTGATCTCCTTGTTGCGTTGAAGGTTCCAGAATTGTACATAGTACTCCAGGTGGGGGTCTCATGAGAGCTGATCATCTTCAACCTCTATTGATACTCATCAAGAGGACCTTAACCTGTTGGCCACACTTATTTTGATACAGCAAGTCTCTGGGCTGTAAGCGCACACCGACTGTTGAGTTTTTCATCAACCAGCACCCCCAACTCCTTCTTCTTGAGACTGCTCTCAAGCAATTCTCCTCCCAACCTGTATCCGTGTTTGGGATTGCCCTGACCCAGGTGCAGGACATCGCACTTGGCCTTGTTGAACTTCATGAGGTTGGCATGGACCCACCTCTCAAACCTGTCCAGGTCCCTCTGGACACCCTCCTTTCAATCCAGCGTGTTAACCGCACCACCCGGCTTGGCACCGTGGAAGCTTGGTGAAGGTGCACTCAGTTCCACTAACCGTATTGCTGATGAAGATGTTAAACAACACTGGTCCCAGCACCGACCCCTGAGGGACACCACTCATCACTGGTCTCCACTGTGACACTTTAAGGTGCAACCATCTAGCTAGTTCCTTATCCAGCTAGTTCATCCTTCAAATCCACGTTTTTCCAGAAACGTCCTTCAGATGTACAAAACTTTATTGGAGACTACAGGTAAACTAGGCTGTCAGCAGCAAATATATCACAGCAGTTGACTCACTAAATCATCCCAGAAATTTCCTCATTTGAAATCTCGTATTTCATCCTATCCATGAAAACTGAAGAAGATATTGATGTCGCAGTGTTACACTCAAAATACATATTTCCTCTCTTGGTAACTGTGCAGCTTATCAAGAGTATGCTCTGCTTAGAGCTAGGATTACTCTGGACATTTATGGAACACAGATGCTCCCGAACTACTAATTGGTATTTTTGTTTTTCAGTTTTAATTTAAATGTGACAGTTTTGACTGCTGTGCAACAACATTCTAAAAGACAAATCAACAGTGCAGATTTAACGAAACTTCATTATTACTAGCCTGTGAAAATAATTGTCGACATAAAGACTCTACCTAGAAAGGCCTCACGATTGGCAGTCACACACTTCCTTAGAGGCATTTTACCCTTCCTATATGTACTTTTTGGCCAGTAACTGATGGAAACATATATGTCCTTAGTGCCAAAGTATGTTCCAGTTACTGGAAAGAGTAATAAGAGGGATAAACAATATAACGGATTCCTATTACACAGACAACTTTCCAGGTCCTTCTGCCCCTCTCTTAAAGGCTGTTAAGCAAGCAAAAATACCTGTGTATGTCTGAGACAGAAATAAAATTATTCAGTATCATACTGCTCTACTTACACAGATCAATTCTTCTAAATATCTCAAGTATCTCAGTATTAAAGAGAAAGATAAAAAAGCAAGCCCCTTCCCAGATACAATACAATCTAAAGGACATAGAAATGCACAATATCCTCCAACTTTAGACACACTTTCCTGTTTTACTGCTTCATTTCAGACCATCCTATCTGTAAATATAAGCTTCTAAATTGTACCAGCTATTGCCCTAAATTTTTGGGGTTTTATTTACATTAAGCACTTGGCACAAAAACAGCTAGTTTCCTTTTGCTCAAAATAGATTTTTACCTCAAAAACTTCTTCATCCAGAATCCTGGTTCCAAAGACAGTGATGCCATTGGTGTCCACCACCGTTTTGTCACTTCTGTCAAGTGCTTTTGTGGTTTTTTTGTTACAGTCAACAATCATGGTAACACTTTTCTTCTCCACACTGATAGCTACTCGATGCCACCTATTGAAAAAGAAATAATTCTACTGGAATCTCTGTTTTTAAAACCAGGCCCCTATGTTGTTTTCCAGACAGTTTATTGCAGACTGTGTACTAATAAAAAAGTCTCCGTTTATTTCCTCCTTTTATACAAACACAAACGTCCATCCACTACAGAACTTCTGTCTGTTGGTATGAAGGAATCTGATCCACTGCTTATTGCAAATCTCCTATGTAAGAAAAAGAATAAAGATGACATTCTCTGATGCTTTTTCCAGATAGTAGCAAGTGCACATTGGGAGAAAGCGCAGTGGTTGCATTTATTAGACTAAACAATCAGACAGCAGATTTCACTTTTACGAATATGCCTGATTTTCCAAATTACTTGTACAAATGTGTTGAATTGAGCAGCTTGCTGTTTTTTATTTACATTTTCATGTTTTTCTCTGATTTGTCACCAAAATTTTACCTGGTCTTTCACGTTTCTTAATGCATTCCACAGCTATAGAGATTTTTCAGAGATGTACAGTAGTTCCAACACAAAAGCTTGCCAATACTCCAGCAACAACAGCTTTGCCCACATCAGTGTTCAACAAAAAGTTAAAGTGATTCAGAAGGATGACAACTGGTTTTAAAGTTTTGCACAGTTCTCCCAAGTACACTATGCTCTTGATGAGATTTTATTGTCATGACAGACCACATTAATTGCTCACCCTCTCCACTACGACAGCTTAAATAGAGCAAGCAACCCTAATCTAATATGGAACAAAACATCCAAGAATCTTTGACAGACCAGGGCAGAAAGTGTCAAAGTCTGCCATATTAGCAACTGATAAGAGGAAGGCTGGAATCAAATTATTAAGTTGGCATTTGTGGCCCTAAGGCTGTCTAAGTCAGACACGTGGCTTAGATCACTGTTACAAATTGCATCTGTATATCAAAAGGAACAACAAGAAGCCAATGGAATCTGACTGCTAAACACTGAGCCAGAACCCTAATTCCATGTTTTCTCTGAAATGCAGTTAAATACTACCATTATAAAAGCAAGCTATTTGTGCATCTTCAGGAATGTTACACTGCTTACACTTTAATATGTCACATTCTGAGATGAAGGATGTTGTCCCAGAGCCTTCAAAAATACCTGAGTTGGAAGAAAATCACCAGTCTATCTTTTGAAAGCAAGCAGAAGCTGAAAGCATGAAATCACAGCTCACTGTGGAAAGGTAGGACTGGCTTCAGGCATTAGAATTCATATAGTCTCACTGCAGGAGATCATCTATATTAAATTCATTTTGATTTCTTCAGTCTTATCAGTTTCTCCATGTTTTATGTGAAATTCTGAAATCCATGTCAAAGCATTGTTATTTAGAAGTCAGTTAAAAAAAGCTCACTTTGCTTTGTCACACCTGCTAGGAAAATGCATCAGGCTTAGGTTTCATGGTATAATTTCACTCTATAGTAATGCAAGGGCTAGAAGACGATTGCTTTAGTTTTTTATCCTTTATAATTATATTTCACAAAAACTGGACTTTTGCCATTCATTCTCTGCTGATTTGTTCTCCTTCGCTTCAATAAAATTTAATTCTGTGTAACTGGGAAGACTGTGGCTGTTCTTCCTGCACTGCAGCAAAATAAACCAAAAGCCTTTGAAAGAATGAATGTGCATTTGCAAGCCCTAGAAGATTGCTGGAAATTGTGTTACAAATTGATTTTAAATATTTCGGGTAACTGTTGGTAAAGACCATAATGACCTACACCGTGTTCTGTAGTATCATTTTAAGTCTTAAAATTTTACACTTACTTCCCATCAGCAATGTTGACTGTTCTAAAAATAGGGTAATCTTCTGGGGCAGGTTTTCCATTTTGGTCTTCAAACAGGAACACAGGGGATCTACCAACTTCAACACCGATTTGCTGAATTCCTTGTTCATTGTAGACAGACAGAAGAAAGGACTGGATACCCTTTTTAGGCTTTACTGTCATTAATATTGAAAAATCTTCTGGAAAATCTCCACCTGTAAACAAAATTATAAAGAGAGATACACATTCAGGAAAGATTTAATCATTCTCTAAACGTTTATACTTTGTGTAAGCACAGAGGGTCCTTGTATGCAGGATCCTGCATACACTGGAGTTTTTTTAATTCTCTAACATGAATACATCAAAAAAACCCAACTAAAGCACACTACACATTTTTAAAATCTTTTTTTCTCCACAGAGCCACAACGGTAGGGGTTAAAAGGGACCTCTGTACACCATCAAGTCCAACCCCTCTGCCTGCTAAGGTAGACTCACCTGAAGCATATTGCACAGGAATACGTCTCCAGAGAAGGAAATTTCATAACCTTTCTGGACCGTCTTTTCCAGAGCTTTGTCATCTTAAAGTTTTCCCTTACATTTAGTAGGGCCTAGCTGTGTCTCAGTTTGTGCCAATTGCACCTTGCGCTGTTGTTGCGCCACTAAGAAGAGTCTGGTCCCATGTTCCTGACACACACCTTTAGACATATATACACATAAGCATTGATCCCCTCTCAGTCTTCTCCAGGCTAAATAGACACATGTCTATTAGCCTTTCCTCACTTCTTGTCCACCAGGACTCCCAGGTCCTTCTCCTCAGAGCCATTTTCCAGCAGATGAATGCCTAACCTGTACTGGTACATTGGGTTACACATCGTCAGGTGCAGGACACTACAATTGCCCTTGCTGAACTTCATCATGTTCCTCTCCACCCAGCTCTCCAGTCTGTCCAGGTCTCACTGAATGGCAACGTCAACCACTCCTTCCAGTTTTGTGTCATCAGCAACCCGCACCCTGGGGAACATCACTAGCTACAGGCCTTCAACTGGACTCATCACTGCCAATCACAACCCTCTGAGCTGTCATTCAGCCAGTTCTCAATACACCATACTGTCCATTCATGTAACACACAATTCCTCAACATACTGTAATGGTTCTTAAAAACTTCACCTGTAAATTCTTATGGAAGAACCACAATAATTTCATCTTCATTACACAATCACAGAATCATTCAGGCTGGAAAACACCTCTAAGATCATGAAGATCAGCCTATGACCTAAATATCACCGTATCAGTTAGACCATGGCACTAAGGGTCATACACAATCTTTTCTTAAACGCCTCCAGGGATGGCGACTAGTTTTTCTATTAATCTTTTTAGCAATGTTCTAATGCAAAAGCGGGCACTACAACTGCATGTTATACCCTTTAATCTCAGACTAAACAGATGACAAAACCAGGAAACGAAAGACTGTCAAGAAAGGCCAATTACAGTATTTTAAAAGCACTGAATACTGTCCTGTCTGTGGTGTTAATCTGAAAGATATGTTGAAAATATTTAAGGCAGATAACACTAATTCCACTAGTTTGGGTATGTGCTTCTTCAAACAGGTAATAGCCTTTGAAAAAAACCCTGGGAGCTTTCTAAGAAAGGTGACAAACAGTTCAACAGCTTCTGTTATCACTGCTATGGCCTAACACTCCCAAAAGTTGTGTCTTGTACCTATGTGGTGCAATTATGTTTTTCTTCCAAACACAATGTATTTTGAACATGTAAAACTATGTATTGCTGTATGTGTGTGTGTGTGTATATATATATATATTTCCTGGACGCATGTGGAATAGTCATAAAAGACTTTTCAAATACTTTCACATTCATTTGTTTATTGGCATGGTTCTCTTTGCACAATTAACCAAAAATAACAATTGGAATATATATATATATATAGTAATTATATAATGTCATTCAGGGAAATCAATGCCTATTTTATGCTGGAAAGCTGGAAAATATCATTAGATGTGTCTACTGATGCTCCCAGCTTTTGCTGTTCACAGCTCTCTTTGAGCTACAGTAGTTGAAAGAAACATACATTTCCTGAGGGGCTACAGGAGTTACATGAAAGCAAGCACAGGATGCATTACATCTTGCATTGTTTAGGTAAAGAGGTTGCTCACAAGTCAGTCTTATCTTGGATATTTCCTGTAGACTTTCTACTGCTATAGAGCACTAAGGGAAAGGGACATGACCACTCCAATACCTTAAAGAATAATGTCTGAAATCAAAGACTTTGTATCAGAGAGAGGAAGACTGTTCCACGAGATTCAGGATGAAGTAATTACCATAATCAACTAAAAAAAAAATGTTTCTATGTGCTTTACTGAAGTACAGGGTAGCGTGACTTTTTCTGTATTAGGCAAAGCCTTGAGGTGGTTTCTTTTTATACATGACGCACTTATGTGTTCTGGCATTCAAGAATCACATACACAGTTATTACTGCAGCTGACAGATACCCTCTTTATGCTATGATTTGATTCATGAATAAGTACAAGTCAACCCAAGTTCTCAGACTTCCAGTCTAGACTCCCAGGTTTAGATTGAACAGAAGGTGCTTGCAATGTTCCGAACTTCTCAAAAAATATCAGATACTCCAAATCTAAGTCAGTTGTATTTGAATGTTCATTTGAAGTCTTTTGTTGCATTGCTTAGCTTCAATGACACACATTTTAAAACTCAGCATATAAAGGCACTAATTCATTACACTCTGCAACTTGAACAGCTCTTCAGTACTTTGCACAGAAACTGCAGCCCACATCCTGCTAACCCTATTTAGGTGAAGTAGCAAGTAAAACACTCGCACAAATCTCAGCGAGATATTGTAGACTGCAGTGTGCCACTCAGCGAATATTTTCGGTTGGATAACTCCGTTGACTACATAAAGCTCATTATGGATTATATACAAATTAGGTGAAATGCTGTATTAAAAACCAAAGAACTGTTGTAAAAAAATAACATTGCACTATATCTGTAGTGATTCTTGCTTCGATCTTCCATGAGCAAAACACTAAACTGATAAGTAGACACGTAAATTATGCTTGAACTGTGCCTCCCTGTGTTTCTCAGGCAATGCATTACTACCACAAAATAATGTAATTTTGCCCCTTTTATAGATCTTGGATAACATCTACAGGATGGTTACTCTGAAAAACAAAAAACATTTGTTCTTTGTCGACATCTGTAGGTTTACAGGCAACCTTGTGCAAACTCTTAATGATGCATCAAAGCTGAAAAATTAAATGCTCCACAAATTTGATTTTTAATATTCTTATCATTTTCCGCAATGATTTGGGTCAAGTGACGGCAAAATAATGGAATAGATGTCTCTCCTCAACATCCAAAGAATCTTTTCCTATAGGCGATTATTTCATTTAAAAAAAAATTAAGAGAAAGCGGAATCACGTTACCTCCTATCCAGAACCAGCCTTATTCAATCCCCTACAAACACACATACTCTTTGGTAATTCTTAACAGATGGTACTTCTGGGAAAAATTTTGCAACATCCAACCACAACTCATTTCTACCACCAAAGCATTACTCTGTGAAATGCTGCTTTTAAATTGACTACTGGAACTGGAGGAAGCTTGCCAAAGCCACCAAATAAGTTTCCCCTCAAACAGCATAATGAAAGAACAGGTAATATGACTTGCAGGCCAATTCTGCCAGTGACAAAAAATGTGATGAAGAGCTTTATAACTTATGCCAATCTAAACTGATTCCTTCGGTGGATAAAGTGCACATCACGTCACTCACATATAGACCCAACTCTACGTATAACAGAAGTGTTTCGTGGTGCTGATGACAGACTGCATCCTGTACTTTAAACACCATGAAAACATTGGCATTCAGATAATTCAGCAGAGCAGAAGTTCTCTGACAGTCTTACCTGGGTAGAGCTGCTTTGTTGGGGCGCTCAGTTGTGCTGTTTTTGAAACTCTGTAGGCGACATCTGATCCTTTTGAATCCCTTCGGTTTGTGCAAAATCCTGCTGTTCTTGATATGCCTTCCGGTGAATTGTGGAATTCTAATGCTTTTAACACATCAACATGTTCAGCTGACAAAGACAAAACGCAATGAAAAACATTACTCATGTTGCAGCCTCTAAAAGGACATTAACTTCATTGCAAAAGCTTATGTGTAGTCATAGCAGTAGCTGCCTACTGTTTTGATCTCTTGCAGATCATTCCTGCACCGGAATATTATATTTAAATGGGATTATTATTGTTAAAATATAAGAGATCACCCCATCTAGTGTAATTGTTATGATGAGGTTTTCAAAATACCTGACTAAGAGGATGACTAAGGGACTTAAACACCTCTCTCACGAGGAAAGCTGAGAGAACTGGGGCTGTTTAGAGAAGAGAAGGCTGAGAGAGGATCTTATTAGTGTTTATAAATACCTGAGGGGTGGTTGTCAAGAAGAAGGGGCCCGCACCACATTCTGGTCTCCAAGCTGGGGGAATGTGGCTGGAGTCCTTATTACAAGAAGGATGTGGACGTGCTGGCGCGAGCACAGAGGAGGGCCATGAGGATGATCAGAGGGCTGGAGCACCTCTCCTGTGAGGCCAGACTGAGAGAGTTGGGGCTGTTCAGTCTGGAGAAGAGGAGGCTCCGAGGTCACTTTATTGTAGCCTTCCAGTATCCGATGGGGGCCTACAAAAGGGCTGGGGAGGGGCTTTTCACGATGTCAGGTAGCGACAGGACTAGGGGGAAATGGAGCAGAGCTGAAGGTGGGTAGATTTAGAGTGGATGTGAGGAGGAAGTTCTTCACTGTGAGAGTGGTGAGAGCCTGGAATGGGTTGCCCAGGAAGGTGGTGGAGGCCCCATCCTTGGAGGTGTTTAAAGCTGGGCTGGATGAGGCTTTGTCCAGCCTGATCTAGGGTGGGGTGTCCCTGCCCATGGCAGGGGAGTTGGAACTGGATGATCCTGTGGTCTCTTCTAACCTTGATCGGCTGTATGATTTGGCCTAGGTGATCCTGCTGTGGCAGGGGGATTGGACTGGATGATCTTTCGAGGTCCCTTCCAATCCCTAATGATTCTATGGTTCTTTTCAGCGGCACCATGTGATAGGTTGAGGGGCAATGGCTGCAAGTTGAAGCACAGAAGTTTCCACCTCAACATCAGGAAAAATTCTGTACTCTTAAGGGTTACAAGGCACTGGAACAGGCTGCCCAGAGAAGTTGTGGAGTCACCTTTTAGGGCCTAGAGGGAAGGTCTTATGAGGAAGGGCTGTGAGAACTGGGGTCGTTTAGTCTGGAAAAAACAGTGTTTAGGAGAGACCTTATTGCTCTTTACAACTGCCTGAGAGGAGGTTTTAGAGGTAGTGGGGTTGGTCTTGTCTCCCAAGTCACTAGCAATAGGACAAGATAAAATAGCCTGAAGTTGTGCTAGAGAAGATTTAGATTGCGCATGAGGAAAAATTTCTTCACTGAAAGAGTGGCCAGGTATCAGAAAAGGCTGCCGAGAGAAGTGGTGGAGTCACTGTCCCTGGAAGTGTCAAAAAAATATGTAGTACTTCAAAACATGGTTTAGTGGGCAGGGTGGCATTGGGTTGATGATTGGACTTAATGATCTTGGAGGTCTCCTCCAACTGTAATGATTCTATCATTTAGAGAACTCCAAAGCCTACCTGGACACGTTCCTGTGTGATGTGCGCCAGGTGATCCTACTTTTTGGGAGGGGGGGACTGGACTAGATGTTCTCCAGAGGTCCCTTCCAGCTCCCAACACTGTTATTTGGTCTTGTGGACAAAACTTTCAAAATAGTCTACCTATGGAAGGTACTGGCAGTTCCGCAGGGGTTTTTTTAACCTGTTCTACCTAATATAAAGGCATAGTAGCCCACAGTTACTTAGTTTACTTACATTTCAAACCCTCATAACTATGTGCTCATTGTTAGGACTCTCCTTGTATTGTATAGGTTGGTAAATATAAAAACTGCTATGATGAAGGTATCTAACTGACACTCATTAAGACAGCCCAAGGCTTAATGTAAGTGAAAATATTTTCATGAACAAGAATGCATACGAAGAGATAACTAGTCTTCAGTTTCTGCTGTTGACCTCCCAGAACAGTGCTGTCAGACCAGAAAAAAAAAGGGGAAATACTTTGCTTTCAAAAACAGTCTTAAATACAGATAGTGTCAAAGCTTACACAGGTTTATTTTAGCTACCATTTGTCAAGCTGTTTTAGCAGTTCCTGCTGTGAAACCTGATAACTTTTCCCCTTCTTGCATTCCTTCTCCCAGATTATTAGTCCAGCTTCTGATTCTATCAACAATTAACAGTTTAGTTTACCAGCTAGAACTAAGTTTGCTAGAGCAGAAAGAGTCACAAATGCTGCAATTTTGCCAAATTATCAATAAAGAAATCTTTACTAGCAGTGTTAGAATCTGGACTTGTTAGGATGTTAGGTTTTTGATCTTTCCATCTACTAATGTTGTAAGAATAATTGAGTTCTTATTTTTACTTTTGTAAATATTTACTTATTGTGGGCAGGTATGATGAGTGTCTTCTACAAAAAGAGAAACACATACAACTATTATTATCTAGACTTATTAATTTACCATGTTTTTCATCTATTATGCATTAATACAAGAGTAAATATCAAAGAGCAGGAATTCAAAAGCTTGTTATGCCCAAAACACTGCCTGTATCCCAGGCAATGATTCCCTGCAGTTCTGCCATGGGTATCTAAGCACCAGAAAAGGACCAGACACTCAGGTCCTTAGTGTTTCTTACTGGCTAGCTCTGGACAGATCTACATCTCCTTATAGGCTTTTGAGACTGACAGTGAGAAATGCCTGACTTTGTACCGAGAGCCCAGGCATGCAACAGAAGACTGTTCTGGGAGCAACCATCAAAACCATCAGTTCTGAAGTGTCCTTTGTTAAGGCTACAATACTTTTCATACATGTTAATCTGAAGGACTTTACAGAACTGGATAGTATGAACTCTGTTTTGTCTGCTGCTAAACTGAGTTTCAGAGCATCTTCCAGGTACAAAAATGACACCATTTAAGCTGCCTAAAGTAATTACACCGTCTATAAATTTATATTTAGATACCTGGATGTGTTTAAAGATCATTTGGATGAGGTGTTGAGGGATCTGGTTTAGGGGTGAACTTGTGGGGTAGGGTAGATGGTTGCACTCAGTGATCCTGGGGTCTTTTTCAACCAGAGTGATTCTGTGATTTTCAGGAGCAGTATCTGATTATCTGTGTTGCCCACGTGCATACACATGTTGAGACATACTTCAAAGGTTGTTTCACCTGCTAAAAACTTTTCTACATGTTAGCTTTCAGGTGAATTGTGTAATTGGGATCTTGGCTGGTGACATTTTTGGGAGGAGTTATTGCACTGGTTTTATATTTAATGATTACAAGAAGTAGAGATTATCCAGATGTACAGAGGAACGCTTTAAAAATAGCCTGTGATTCACTATTTCACCATAGAGGGCTTATGTAAAAATGCTTAGATCTAGCTATTTCTGTTTCCACATTAATCACATGGAAATTTTTCCTTGACTTCCTATGCTGCAAAACCCTATTAAATGCGTAACAATATTCAAAAATGAAAAATGACAACATACGGGGCACAGATGGGGCTCATTCTTGATACTCACCAGCTACTGACTATACTGCTTTTTAATGACTACTCTCTTAACGCTCAACCAGTATAAAAGAAAATCAAACACCAAAAAACCCACTTAACTCCCATATCAAAACCTTGCCTATATACAGCTACACGCTCAGATCTTTAACAAGGTTAGCTTGCAGGGTTATTTATTTACTGGAAACAAGAACAGCCAATTCTGGTTTTTTTGTTACGTTGAACAATTCTGGAGCACAGCATGTATTCCGAGAAGTACATTTTGTATTTGCATTAGACGTTTTGCTATACGTATTTTTTTTTACTTCTTGAAAATCTAATTTGAGAGTAGACAGGTTGTACTTTTATCACTTATTCCACAACATGACTACAATCCAGCACTAAAGACCTAAAACTGATTCCACAAAATGTTTCACTTGTAACGCACAAAAGATCAGCCTAGTTCATCATCTGGTGCAGACCTGTATTGTCCCAATGGTTTAAAGTGTTTTAACACCTGTGTCTACATGTCTGTGGAGTTACTCCTATTTTACACCACAGCAAATGTAGTCCTAGTGTCTAACTATGTTGAGGCCTCTGCTAAAAATTCAAATTATTTTTGTACAGACAGGGGAAACAGTACTTCCAGGTGTGACAATCAGCAGAAGCAGTATTACATGCTTGGAGTACCCTGTTTTGATTACCATATCTAGAAATGTTTACTGCTATCAGAAAAGACAAGGTGTTCCCACAGCAAGGAAGCATGATAGAAGTTCAGCCCACTTAAAAGCTCTGTCAATCCAAAGAGCCTTCAAAAATATCTTCTAATAAATGAGAGTTTTCAGATGGGGAACATTTGTACATTTTCCAGCTGTAGGCACAGGAAAAGGTGAAACACACCAAAGGACAAGATGGTGATGTTCAAATAAATACTATTTAATTTGATAGGCAACTCTAAAAAAAAAACAAAATCAAGCACAACTACGAGTAGAGTCATGCACAGGTAAGAGACAGAGCAGGTAAAGCTTAGATTGTACCTATCACTAAACACCCTAACCGAGACTACTTAAAGTAACACTTTAACAATGTGACCACAACTTGACTCATAGCTAAGTTAATTAGTACTATAAAACGTAGCTGTCAGTAATGTCCACAGCAGAATCAGGACCTGTTTTCCCACTCACATTTTGCAACCCATCTCGAGGCAAACACTTTTCTTCCACAGTATCAGCTCTAACAAACAATGCCTATGTCCCATAGTGTGACACCATTTTGCACTCTCCAACACCGACAAACAGTGAAGTCCCAGACCCAGAATTTATGAAAGAGTTCATGACACCTTATGTGTGGTAATGTATTAAAAAGAATTTAAGTTCTGCCAGATTCTACTTCTATTGTAATAACAGGGTCAAGAATTAATCCTTACATTTACAGCTCATAACGTCAGTATTATAATACTGAGTGGTACAGCTGTAAGAGCTTGCAAAAGGCCAGTGTGCTCACCCAATGCCTTTTAAACCACCGCTCTCTAGTGTGCCCATCCAAAGGGCAAATCTTTATCACTGCATAAGACTACACATTCTCAGAACACAAGAGATTTCTCCAAAGTTCTTAATTTATTCCTCCCTATTATCAACAAATACTCAGAATAATGAAAAATTAACCAATGCAAGGAGGGTTTCTTCTGAAAAGAAGCAGAGCTCTACAAAGAAAAGCAACTTCTGAATCTTGCTGTCAGATGGAAACCCTAGTGTTCACCACTGCACAAAAACAAATCCAGGAGAGACATAATTGCTCCAGAGTGTTTTAGGTATAACTTCACTTCAGTAGCAATGTCATGGCTCTAACATGCTGCAGCCGTATTAGAATTAAAAGCTGTATTTGGAGGAGATCAAGTAACTTGTCAAGATGGTTGTAAAACCGAGTATAAAAACACCTTTCCTGTGTTTTACAACTGCTACAGACACCAAGCACGCCAACAATACTTTATTTTGTGTTGTTTGGTTTGGGGGTTTTTTGTGGAGGAGGGGTAACCAGAAAACACTATGGCACCAAGAAAAACTTTACGTAAAAGATTTTCTTTGCCAGCAGCATTCCATTAACAGGTGCTATGCACCAAGATGATTTCAAGCCAGACACCGCAAATTATTATCTGCATTATCTGTGTTCTTATTATCAGTTACATTTGCTAAGACTTACACAAAACTGAAGAGCAGGTGAAAAGACTCTTGCCTGCAGCCAGCCCCTTCTGAGCTCCTTGGGAAGCCTTGAAGCTCTAAATTAACTGCAAAGACTCACACTCTGGAGAATCTACAGCACATACCGGTCATTTTTCTGTGTCAGACATCTGCTACTGAAGTTGAAATACTTATTTTACCTTAGGAACAATTTTCAAAAATCCGAATTATACAGCAACACTAGCACCAACACACACATCTCTCATGCACTATACTGGGAAGATACAACCATTTCACCCGCTGATCCCTGGGACTCAGAAAAACGTTAGCTAAGAACCAATAGCTGAATATAGTGAAAACAACCTTTAATTTAACTATTATCATTTATTTTGTGAGTATTTGTCTGATAAAGGTCTGTATATCCTGTTTCTGAAGACTGATGTAATTTTGTTAAAGTTAACTCACACAACTATTTCACTCTATAGTAAAGGAATAATGACAAATAATGTTTTGCAATCTTTAAAATGAATGGATTAATTAAAATCAAAAGTGCTTTCTATCAGTAGTAGAGATTCTGGAGAAATTCTAGGAAGAGAGTCTTGCTTTTCTAGTTCACAGCGCCTTTTTGTACAGGTTTACACTAGCCAGATGCATTACACAGTTTTCATTCAAGAAACAGATCCATATCTTCCGGGTGTAACTTATCATGAATAAGCAAGTGCTACATGTACATCAGAAAGAAAACTCTCCCTTTGCCATCACTGGTGGACCCAGTTCTGAATTCCTTCTGCACCTAGAACTCCCACTATTCCCCAAGCCTGCTGGGGTGAAACACAAGGAACCTTTATATTTACTCTGATGACTGTAAAATTATCTATTCTGTACTAGAAACAAATCTGCTTGTCACTTACACAGAAGGTCTAAAGTACATTTTCTACATATAGCTTCATAGCCTTATTTTCAGTGAAGTTTCTGAAATCTTTTTGGAATCAGATGAAGAGCTGCATTTCCATTTGCTTGAAAAAGTTAACAAATAGTAAAAAGACTTATTTTACATTTCTTGTCCATGAAATTCAAATCGGCATCACAACAGCGCACTGATTCCAGGCCCTTACAAAAAATGTATGTTGAAGCCATGGCATGCCAACTAAATGAGTTTATTCATTCCAAACACATTACCCACAGATTGTGTATTAAAGGTGAGGAAGCAGAAAGGAAATAAAAGGAAACCTTATAAAATGCTAGATTTTGTTTACTTTAGCCAAGTAATAAACCAAAAATATTTTTTAAAAAGAGCTACCTAAGAACTGGTGGGCACCAATCTGACAAATATGAGTCACTAGTTTTACTATACAGTTGCTTCTCAATTCTGTAGCTTTTTCTGTCTTAAGAAGAAATAACTGAAGAACCCAACTGGATCTTCACACCGCCTTTCTCGGAATTGAGAGACACCTCATACTTCTCTTTTTATTTGTGTTATATAAAGCAACTTGAAAAAGAATGTTCAGAACTTTAGGAATCTTTTGAGGTTTCTCTACATTGAATGGATTCTGTTGTCTTAAAAAGAAGTTGCTGCTATATGATTAACACTTTGCATGAATACACCACGTAATCTTCTTTATATAGGGGTGCTTTACAAAAAGACAATTTAAGAATGTAGGACTTAATTTAACAAAGTTTATAAAGACAACGATTTTACTAAGCATTTCAGTTTAGCCATATAGTTTGCCTGCTGCAGTATGCAATCTTATCTGATTCTTCGGTGGTTTCCCTCTCTTACTGTCAAACATGAATCATTATGCCCTGTTTTATCTTTTACATTAAATAAGAACAGAATATATATAAGATAATTCAGAAATATCTCCTTTCTACTCTGTTAAGGAAATCAGGTCAAACTGTACTCCACAGTCAGTGGAAGAACTCTGACTTCAGTAACAGATCTTCAGTAACAGCCTTAAGCACACGACTCCCTGTAGTTTCTAGGAAAATGGCTCACCCTATTTTAAGAATGTCCCAGAACTAAGCTCTTTTCAGAATGCTACTACAAACACGAGAAGCCTGTGGTTTTACATGTCTGAGATGTCTTTTATACAGAGGACTACAAGAAAATATTTTCAATACAGACTTTAAATTTTAAATCAAAGAAATTTGTATAATGTTGCTGAGCATACTTATTTGGAGTCTTCTTGGGTTGCTAGGGTTCAGATCTTGTCAACTCAAGTTTAGTTTTGACAGGTAATGAGGAGGCAAATCCTCGAAGCATTGTGAGGTTAATTTACCGTGGGTGTAACTCTACTGGAGCCCGTGGAACTGCCAGAGGGATGAAACGTGACCCCTATCAGAGATGGGTCCAGCAGGGGGCAGAAGCCCCGATTGATCTGACACTGTCAAGGTTGTGCCAAGGAATAAAGAGCTTGATGGAGACCGTTCATCTTACTGCGCTTCCTCCGTTGACTCAGAAAGTAGGAATTCAGAGTAAGAAACACCTCGTTAAACTAATAAATGCGTAAAACTTAAACCTTTCATTGCGGGGGGTGTATATGCGTAGTGATTCCTTTTTACTGACGCTACCGCACCACTGCCCGACTCTTGGTCCCTCTGCGGGTTGCACCCCGCCACCAGGTCCACGGACACCCAAGGGACCACTGGGCCGGCATGGGAAGGCAAAGGGGGAAGGGAAGTGGGGACGGAGCCCTGGAGCCGACACTGTCCCGTATGGAGCTCAGCGACGGTCAGGCTGAGCCCCCCGCCCCGCCTCGTCGGGGCATCTCAGGGCCCGGCCCTGTGCTCACCAGCCACCTGCGGGGAGCCGCTCTCAGCGTCTGGCAAAGGGCCCCTTCAAATAGATTTCCTCCTCCCTCGCGCCTGGAAAACTGTTTGCCTACTGAAACCCTTTGCAAAGAGAAAAGCAAAAAGCAGGGAACGGAGACAAGCTGACCAAAGGCTCTCTAACTTTCCCTTTCCCCGCCGCAGCATCTCCCCCAAACCCCCGCCGACGAGAAGTCAGTTACTTGTCACTCTATTCCAGCCACAACTTGGTGAACTCGAGCAAAGTGAAAACGAACACAAAGTGAGAACAAAGCCGAAAACTGGTGCAGACTCCACAACACTGAGCTCAGAGCTGGAAAAGACGGCACCTTGTTCAACGGGCATTTCTTTCACCTCCACAACCCTCCGGTGCATCCCCTTTCATAATTAAAGCCACTTCCAAAGCTGAACGCGGAGGCGGAACGGGACCTCAGGGCACCTGGCAGCCACGTCCCCTGCCCCACTCTGCCGGGGGTCCCAGCGGGTCTCCGGACCCCGAGCCGGCCCCACGCGCCTTCATGCTCAATCGCCTCCACGGCACCGGGTCGTGCTCTGGCAACTCCTATGAAGCGCGGCCCCGGCCGTGCCCCAGGTCCATCTGCCCGAGGGTAAAGGGCTCTCTTACCTCCTCTGATCCCCGCCGCCCGGAGAAGGATAGCGAAGGCGACGAGCACTGCTACAACCGAGTCCCACGGCCACCTTCTCGTTTTCCACCTTGTGAACCATCTCTGCACCTCCATGCTGAATTAAACTGCTTCTCCTGAATTAAACCCAGGCGCCTTCACTTTATGCCAGCTCCGTCCTTCCCACTATATTCCCAGAGATGGTTTCTCCTATAGAGCCATCTGTGATATAGCGAGGGGGTTTTCTCTCCCCCGGCCCCCTCCCGCTTTCCTGCGCAGGCCCCTCCGACCCGTCCTTCCCGGTGCCCTTCCTTCACACTGAAGGGAATCGAGGGGCTCTAGTCAAAAAGCTGAGCGCGCCGCATGCCCCTCAGGGCTCCATCCCGTCAGAGGGCTGGGCGGGAACCTCCCGCGGCCACCCCCGCAGCACAACTGACAGGGCAGCCGCCGGGCGGAAGCCAATCGCGCAGCTCCGCGGGCCGCCCACAGCACCGCTCTCCGCCCCGCCGCACCGGCAGCCCCGCAGTCGCCCGCCGCTCCTCCCGGAGGCGCCTGGGAAACGGGGTGCGGCGCTGGGGGATGCCGCAGGGGTGCCGGCACAGCAGCCCCTCCGCCCCCCAACCCCGCCTCGCCGCGGGCTCGCGCCCCGGAGCATGCGCGGAGCGCGGCCAGGCTCCCCGCGGAGCACAGGGGCGGGCGCCGCGAGATGGGGACGCGGACAGCAGGGGGGAGGGGGGCGTCTGAGGGGAGAAGAAACGCGGGAGAGAGGAATAGACGGCGGAGCCCTCTGCTCGCCGGGCCCGAGCCCACTCCCGGGTGCAACTCGTTCTCACACACCCTGGGGGTCTGCGGGGCTCCGCCGTGAGGGCGCAGTAAGAAAGGAAGGAGCGGGGTGATGGAACAGAATCCCGCCACGAAACAGCCGCTCCCGCCATCCACAGCCTGAGAGCGGGAAGCAGAGGTTCACAAATCCTTCCCGAGAAACCTCCCGTTTTCACTCGTGTCCAGTCATCCCACTTGGGTGGCGACCGACGTGTCGGCACGTCGTGAAAACCTCCGGCAGAGCCGAGTCGTGTCGCGGGTCGTGTCCAGGTGGAGGAATCAAGTTCTGCCCCGGCTCTTCTGGGAAACGTGAGAAACCTGTGGTCACATTTAGTAGTAGTGGGTGTCAGAGTTCTGAAATTCACCCTCATTGAGACCTTGATACTCCAGCCTCTAACAGCAATTAAGAAACGGATGGTTTACCAGCCAAACACACGTTGCTTTTACAGGTCCAACTAAATTCCAGAAGTGCGTTAGCCTTTTCTACAGTATCTTATGCTTTACTGCGCCTATAAATATACCTACAGCCGGCTCTTTCTGCCCTTGATTGAAGTAGTTGGTGTCACTGTCATTAGATTTGCAAACGAGAGGACTGATGTACGTAGCACAATTACACCTGAACACTCTTCATACTGTGCGTTGGGTGTGCGCAGCACCTGTGAGGAGAAACACAAGGGTGTTCTGGTGCTAGAATTAGTTTGCTGTGGCTCACCAAATGCCACATCTGTCCCATTTTTCTGTGTCAAAGCTTCCTCTTTCTGAACCAGTTCTGCAACTGACTGTCCTAATCCTTAACCAGATACAGGCCCCCCCCCTAAACACAAACAGATTCTGAATACTACTGTTGTTGGCCTACCAGTTTCTGTTGTTCTCAGTAATTTACTAAATGTTTCTTGGAACACACCAAGTTAGGCCTTGATGCTTTGCCCTGCTTTGTTTCGATTTCGCAGTCTTTTTACTGAATAAGTTGTCATTGGAAAATCTCAGGTAACAGTCTCTAGGAGAGAACTTAAAGGTGTGTGGGTTTTTCATTTGTTTTAGGACTCACCAGACAGTTTTGTAAAATTAGGGTTAGGAGACGGCTAGCTCAGAGGGTTGGAATATGAAGTGTTCATTAAAATAGGAGAGAGTTTGGAAACAAAATGATCAGGAATGCTAATGTGCATCCAATAGTCCCCCCTGAAGCTCGAAGGGGCCTGGGTCACAAAATCCGTTACTCCTTACAGTTGTATACGGTAGCGATTACTCCTCGTCTCTCCATAATTTATATATGAGATGTTACATACGGTGTTTGGTCACAATTTTACTTTACTTCTGGATTTTATAGATTCTCTTTTTGAAGTCTCTCCTTGTGGGCATTCAGGTCACTGTTAACAGTGAGGAAAAAGGCTAAGTTCTGGCACAGACCTGAGGATTTTGGTATCATATGAACCCAGATCATTCCTGGCCTCTGGTGACCCTTGGAGATAGTTATTGCATTCTTTGAAACCAGTGCCTTGAGCTGTATAGGAACTAGTAGATTGTCAGTTTAATGGTTAGATATGACAGATTTAGGCTATTGGCAAATTGCTCAAGTTATCACAGAATCATTTTGTTGGAAGAGACCTTTAGGGTTATCAAGTTCAACCACTGATGCAGCATTACTGGGTCACCAATAAATCATGTCCTTCAGTAAGTTCTCCCAGCTAAGTGTGTGGGTAGAATCCATTAACTAATATTTTCTTTACCTGTGGGGATTACTCCCTTATTTGGTAGTTAATTCAAATTATAGTTAGTCTGCATAATAGTGTTAAAGGCTGAGAATCATGACTGTCCTGAATCTTAAGGAACTATGCAAGACTGATAAAGATGAGTAGCAGGTAGTTTTGACAGAATGTGATGTACTGTGTTTCTTGTAGAAATTGGTGCCCTTCGTAAACATAAAAATACTGTTAGAAATTAGTTTAATGCAGATAGTGGTATTCTAATTGTCACAGTTTCCACAGAGGCTGACAGAAATCAATGCCTTAGTTTCTTGTAGGCTGAGAGTAAGCCTAGTGCTAGGTACAGGGTTTAAGACTCAGTACAATAAAGCAGCAGCAGCTAAATTCGTTTCTAATAAATGCAAAAGTCTTGACAGCAAACTTAATGCTAATGTAGTTAGCAGCCAAAGCTTTTTCTTGTTTTCTTCCTCAAGAGAAAATAATATTTCTAGACAAGATGGAGAAATAAACTAAGAGTCTGTATTTTGGGTTGCATTTGAAATTCATTTTCTAGAAGTAAAAAAGGCTTTTGTTACACACAAAATTATATTTTTTAAAATATGTGTTTGCATCCCTTCTATTCTAGAGAGACTAGAAATGGAAGCCAGAGGCTGAAATTTCTATTACATCAGTAGTCTCCTATGTATAAATTACAAATTTGTGTTGGACTCCGTGAAGGCGGCAGAGGTCAGAATCGGGCACATACTGCTGAGAAGACTCCTATTGTCTTTTCCCCTATCGGTCTTTATAGGAGTAGTTGCCCTAGGAGAATGTTCCTAGTGTTTAAAACAGGTTAGGGCTGGGATTTTGGAAACGTGACCAAGTATAAAGAGCGTACCTTGTGGTAGGATCCAGTCTTCCCAGAAATAAGAAGTAATAAAGCTCAGGTCATATGAATAGAGGTCGTTGGCTTTTCCTCTAGCTACATGTATTGGAGCCCTGCTTCCCAGGAAAGTGGCTACACATAACCTGCTGATGGGAGGCAGAGAACAGTCTCTACTGTTTGCCTTTGCTTCTGCATGCAGCCTTTGCTTTCACTGTATAAAACTGTTTCTCTCTTGACCCACCAGCCTTTTGTTACCGTTTGCTCTCCCCTGTCCATCTAAGAAGGGGCACCTGGCTTCCAGCAAGGGCCAAACCACCAGAGAGGAAAGAGACTGGAATTGTTAGAAGCTAGAGCACTATTTTCAGGTTTTGTTACTGGTTTTATTTTCTTAGTTGCAATGGAGACCAGGATTGTTCATTAAAAAAGTCTTTCTGGCTTGCTCGTGACCTGTCTGTGCAGACAAGATGCGGGCACGTGCCCTTGAGCCCTCTGCCCCCTTGCTACATGGAGGCACATGTCCATGTCACGCCTTCCTTCAGGTGTCCTGCTCCCCAACCTTCCTTCTATTCTGTGTGCATCTAAAAGTGAAGGACTGCATTTACATAAAAGATTGTCACAAAGAGCACAATCGTTTCATTACCTTTGTTCTTTTCATTGATAGATGTAGCCTGACAAATCTGTAATTCTCTGTGAGGTTCCTCTTTTCTTGCTCACATAGCCTTAATATACAGAAGAGAAAGCACTGTTCCAATGCTGATGCAGATGACCTATTATCTACTGCATATGGTATGGCTGGGACACGCGTTTTTCCATGGATTGTGGCTCAGTAGGACCACACATTTCGGAATAGAAGGTTTTCTGACTGGAAATGTTCTAGGAATGTGCTGTGCGCTTTGGCGTGAGGTTAAAAAAAGAATGTTAAAACTCTGTCAGTGTACGATGTTCGTGGAAGAGAAGCACAAATCATTATCTTTCCTGCTCTCATTGACTGCTGGATCTTAATCAGCGGTGTCTTTTAGAAGAGACTGATATTCCTTGCTAGAGAGAAAAATATTGCTGAGATAGCATTTTACAGCATGCAAATAGCACAACATTTCCATGCTGCTCAGCAGGCGGCAGGAAGTGTCAAGTATCGTGCAGCATTGCCGGCTCGTCTTGGTAATTTGTTTGCAGTTTAGGGGCTTATTTCAGCCCCAGTGTTTAACCTTAATCTTCATCTGACACTTTATGGCACTGTTCAGTGTAACTGATGTAGCAACCCATCATAACCTTTTCATTTCATTTCTTCTCAGGATCGTAACCTGTTGTAATCATAATTAAACTTAATTCAAGAGAACATAAAAAAAAAATACTGTAATGCATCCCCTAAGACATGAAATATTCTCTTTTGAGACAACTGAGACATACATGTTTGATGTAGGGATTCATTTCTGTTTGTGCCTTGTTCTTAGATTACACACCAGAATTGTCAACAGTCTGCAGTTTGATTGCTGTTTCCAAATGTGTTTGATGACCTGCTACAATTTACATTTAATGCCTTTACTTGCCAGTATCTAATTGGTTCCTGCTTTCATTTGTTTTTATGGTTTATCTGAGACTTCCTTTTGCTGCAGACCAGTTGAAACAGATACATGGGCTGGAGGAACTAACAGGGGCCAGTTTGTACAGGCACAGTTACTCTCATTCTCAACTATTTCTCTTATTATCAGAACCTCCCTGATCAGTTCTGGTTTAATCAGTTCTGTCCTTGAAGCAGTGTGCTAATAGCACAGTCCATTTTTAGTTATGACATGTGACTAATTACTTACACAGATGCCTAAGTATAGAAGGCCTCTTACAGTCCCCGTTCTGTATTGTTCTTTTTCGTTGTTTTGTGCGGGTGGAGTCCCGGTGGCCTATCTAATACACAAGGAGGCAGTGCAGGCACAGACTAATGGTGCACATCCAGCACACACTTGCCACGAGCTTGTTAGTTCCTGGCAACATTAATGTTACCACCCTCGTGGTTTCTTTTTCAGTTAGAGAAATTAAAACAGGCAGAGAACTAAAAAGGTGAATAGCTAACAGCAAATTCATTTATTTCTAGTCGTGGCAGTCCTGTACTTCTACTTCCTGCGCATAGACACCTGACAACTGAATCACAACAAAACCACCTTTGAGGAAAGTGGTTGTGTAGTAGCTTTAAAATGGCAAAGCTTTACATTTTACTCAGATCTATATAATTGTTCAAGATATGAAAAATCTGTTTAGGACCCAATTCACTTTTGAAACGTGAAGCAGCCTATCAAAGTCTTAGGGACCAGTCCCAGGAGGCCAATGGGCTGTGTGTGTAAACAGCAGTTTCTAGAAGGCACTAGGTAGTTAATGTGACAGGGAATAATAGAATGAGAATTGCACCAAAACTGCCAAATTGCCTTGAGCTTTCTATCCATGGGCATGTAGTTTCTCTCTCAAAAGCAGTGTCTTTAGATATTTGTGCCTTTGTACGGATGTTGAAAATTTGAGTATCTTGAAAATTGATTTTAATCATTGTTCAATGTAATAAAATGCAAATATTTGTGCCTGATACTAGGTTAAACAGAGGATGACATAGCAGCTCTGTGAGAGGCACAAAATAATAAGTAAAAGCAGGACCAGCCTGTGTAGTGATACCTCAAAACTGTGGTTCACTCCGTGATTCATATTGTGTGCTATATTAAATAATCAATATGTTGATTGTTACTTTATTGACTCTTAGTGGTATTCAGCTCCCCGTAACACTGCGTATCACGGGTTTTAACAATACTTCAGTTGCTGTACTGAAGCCTGTAATGTTCCAGACTGCTTGTATTTTGATTTTTGTTTTTTGCAGGAAGTTGTTATTTTATACTCAAGTATTATAGGGAGCATGAAAAAAGAAATAATTTATACAAGTTTTGAGATTAGATTACTAAAACAAACAACGATCAGAATAAAATCTGAGCACTCCAACATTTTGTCCTGTCAAATAACTATAAAGCAACAAACAGAATCTCTGAAGTACAGTGGGCAAGTTAATGAAGGTTGAAATATGCCTGTTTACTCGAACTGCCGTGAAACACTGAAACCAGACATCATTTCTCTCTGCCACATGCAGCATTAGAGCAGATTCTCAATGTTTGGAGGAAACAAGAGTCAAGTACGTTTATAATATCTACGGTATATGTTTGCAGATTCTGAAGTGTAGGAAGCAATGTTTAATCTATGATCCTATGATCTATTTTATGCTACATATTATTTGTATCCACATTTATTCCAGATGGTGACTGCAGTAATTTTCCAAAAGATATTATATGATTTAGTCTTCTAAATTTTTACCTAATTATAATCAGATATGACAGCAAGACTGAGAAAAGGAGAGAATAAATATATTGGTCAGGAATTGGCCATTGTTGCAGGAGGGGGTATTGAGAAGTCACAACAGTCTGTAACTTGTACTGCAGTTCTGTCTGGGATGATGCATTCTTGGAAAGGACAGTGGGTTTACACCTGAGGCACCATGTGGTGCTGCAGGCATGATTGAGTGGTGACTTGGCAGTGCTAGGTTGATGGTTGGACTTGATAAATTTAAAGGTGTCTGTCAACCAAACTGATTCTATGCTTCTATGCCAGATTTTAAGAGGTCTAAATTTGGCCTATTTGCCATTGCAACCTAAAGGAATGTTTTGTGAATGACAGTGTTGCAAGGAAGATGCATTTTGACAGGAATCAGAATAATGAACAGGCAGCTGAAAATACCTGGGCATGTTATGCTTCTTGGTAGACTTCACAAGCAGTAGAGCTGCTGACTTTGGAGTTGCCTGTGGGTCTGTACTTTTGTTCGTCTCTGTCAGGGTTGATTTTTCAGAACTACTTTGTGTCCAAGGTGTCATTTCCTCAGTGGCTTACCTTAGCCTGTAAGGAATTTACACGTTAGTATCTGCTTTGAATATGCCTTGAATTCCCAAGAGAGCTCTGGAGCTGTTTTGTTATTATAAAAAATAATGGTAAGGAGATGGTAGCTTGTCATTCTCATGTTTGTTTAGAAGTATAATTTGTGGTAGCATATCCTTATGACATGTTTCTGTAGCTCACTGGACTTACTATTTTTGAGAAAAAATACCTTTGGAAGACCCATTAAATAATGCTACATAATGAAGCTGCTAATTCATTTCATACTAGTCATACTGCAAAGTTTAATCTAAAGGAGGAACACAATCTTTTAGAAATTGTGGTGGTTGAGAGAGCAGTAGTACACTGTCACAGCACATGTTCATAAAATTTCCAACACCTATATCAATCAAAAAATACAGAATGGAATTAAAGAATATGCAGTTTGATTTCAAACATGCTAGGCTAGTACACTCTGCTAATTCTGAAAACTAACCACAAGTTTGCATCACTCACTTCTTCTGTTTGATTTCCAGCTGTGGGAGCCACAGGAATTAGCTGCAGGCATGGGAATGCTGCTGCTGTCCCTTCAACAGGGAGTTCCCCTGTTCCCGAGTTCCCCTCACTCAAGGCAAGATGGTCTGGCTTATAAAACAGTGATTTATTTCTAAGCAGAAGGCAGTAGACAGAAATGCAAGATGTTTAAAAATATTTCTTTCTGAAATATTCCCCTTAAAAATAGAAGTTCAGTGCTTTGCTTCATTTCTCTCAATTGTTAGGTCTCTTGCTTTAAAATGCACGTACATCGTCATTTCTTGAAATGTTGAAATGTATTTAATCAGATTAAAACTGTATTCTAAGGGTCACAGTTTGGTAGATTACTCAGATCCAAGGTTTGTAGATCGTTTCCGTGGAGAAAAGCTATTAAGTATCAAGAGCCTGTGCCAAATTCATACCTATGCTTGGGGAGGGTTTGTTTGTTTTGAAAAGGCAGCAAACTGTCCATGACTGTTAAAGACCATCTTAATGGGAAAAGATGATCTGTGTCAAAAAAACAAACTCTGCCTTGCTGTTCCTTTTCCATTAAAGTATTGTTGCTTGCAGCAGAAATATGCTCTTATGTCTACCTAGCAAATAGGTGAGCATGAAACCAAAGTCTCGAGTTAAAAGGAGAGAGATCAGTGAGCTCTGCTTGACTGAGCACATTTTAAAGAGAACCCTTTTTGGAGCTCCACATATGAGAGCTTCTAAGGATTCCCCACTGTTGTGGTACAGAACATCCGACTACACTGTGTAAGTGAGCAAGCTATGTTCACTGGTCACAGCGATTAGCTGTTGAGCACAGTCTTTCATCCACAGTGTGATGAAAGGTGTGCTGTACCACTTGTTTGATCACAGCTTATTGTATGCTGCACTTTATAAATAAAGGTGAAAATTGGCCTGATTGATTTTTTTTCAGTTCAGGAGAACCTTTCTTAAAGGAAGGGCTGGTGTGACTTTCCTGGAATTAGTTTCTGGGTGCTACCAGCTGTGCTTAGCTGGCAAAGCTTCTGCAGCTAAGTAGAGGCAGCTGGGCAGTTTGAAGATGACCTGCGAAGTTCTTATAAGAGGCAGAGAGCAGTCACGTAGCTACACATGAAAAAACAAAGAAATTCTCATTGTGCTTTAAAGAGGAACGCTGAGGTTACAGCAGCCCAAGGTTTGTAAATTTCTGGACCTGGAAGCAGGGTTTTGATATGCCAGTGCTGAGGGCGGGGAAAATGTTTGTAGACTGTTGAATTCCGTGTTGCGGCTTTCAAAGGCTTTGTGTTTTGTCTCTTTGGAAAGTGACCTTTTTTCCAGTTTGGGCTCTATTAAAACCTGCCTTAGGAACCGGAAGACCTTTTTCGAAGTGTCGATTCTAAAACAGGTGAAGATATTTCTGCTTCAAAGTCCTTTCTGCTTCCTGTTCTGTTGCACAGGGGTTGTCATCTACAAGATTCTTGTTCTTGCAGGGAAGCTAGGCCAGAAATCTCTCTGCTCGCTTGTTAGCGTATGGCTATATGACAGATTCATTTGTCAAGTGTTTTTGATTTCACTTGTAGTTGCCTCTTCAGACACCCTTCTGTAGCACGTGTGTTGGTGTTCCAAAACTTTGAGTGCTCTCAGCTGACTTTTTTTTTGTTTAAGAAAGAAGTACTTTCCCCACCCTCAGTATGCCAGCTGTGGGAGTTTAATCTCACAGTTACACGAGTCCAAAGTGCAGAAGGGCAATAACTCACTTCTAAGCAATGTAGGATGGCTTTGGGATGGTCTGTTGGAACAATAAACAAGCAGGGAGAGCTAAAACTAGGAGACTGATATAAATAAAGAAGGGAAACCACACAGAGTTAATGAGTCTTTGGATGCCAGAATGTGAAGCCTAACCTTTCTATATAAAATAAAAAGGTTTGGGTTTCCTTTAAAAGCAGCCAATAAATAGAAAATGTCCTCTGAATACTACCTGCTATTGATTGTACAAGCTGGAATTGATGAGGCTGAGGGGAGAAGCACAAAATGAAAAAAGAGTTCAGGGCACTGGAGCAATTGCTTAAGGGATTTGGAGCAGAGGTGATATTTACCTCAATCCCTTTGAAGGCATGAAGGAATGAGGAAGCTCACAAGATTACAACTCGGACACTGATGTCCTTGGTGGAATTCTGGGGTTTTTTGATCATGGAGATGTTCACAGGGCACTTGGCCTGCTGAGGTCAGACAGAGCTGAGCTGTCTCAAGAGGAGGAAAATGGTTTCATTGCTAATGAGTTGTCAGGGCTCACTGAGAGGCCTTTAAACTAGACTTGAAGAGGGAAGAGGATCAAACTAGGCTCAGTAGAGGTGAGCTTGGGGGTGGCATGCAATTGCTGTGGCTTAAATTGATAACTCGGCTCGAGTACATCTACACCACTACACATAGCATGGCTAACAAGCAGGAGGTGTTGGAAGCCATAGTACAAGGTGCTGTGGCAGGGGAATTGGACTAGGTTATCTTTCGAGGTCCCTTCCAATCCCTAATGATTCTATGATTGTATGATTTTAACTATGACCTAGCCACCATCACTGAAATGTGGAGCTGTCTTCCTAGGCCTGCTCTTTACACACAGAATATCTGGTGGGAGAGGTGGCTTTTGGGGGCTGTACATCTTCCCTGAATGTGTATAGAATGCAAATAACACTTGTGTGTCTGTCAGTAAAGTAGCTTTATTTGCTGTAAGGTGGGCATCCGTGTCGCTGTATTTTTAAACCTCTGTTATATTTGTCAGTATCTCTAGGTAAAGCTTCCCAGCTGTTCCTGGTGTTGTCAACTAAAAACATTTTGGATTGAAAGTTTGCTGCTTTAAGTCTCCTTCCTCTGTTGCGGAGCAGTGTTCTTAAATAACTACCACAGAACATAAACGCAGGCTGTAAGACTGAGTTAGCTGAAGGCTTTGAATGTTGCGCTGTTTGTTGTGATATTTCATCTCCAAGATAATGATTTGGAGAATTTTATGTTTGTAGAACAAGTACACTGTGTGAAACTTCAATGTACAAAGGACTTTGACTGTAATATTTCCTGATGCTGACTTGTATTTCCATGTTCAACTGTTTATGACTAAGGGGGTGCTGTATGTAGGTTGGAAATTGCCTTGAAATTATAAACTGAAGTAAGAAGCTTGGACTGTATAAAATAGTCCATAAAAGATTAAAATGGTGATGAGAGAAAAATGTTCATAACTAAATTAATCTATGATGAATTGGGGTAGACTAGCTGTTTTGTGAGAGCTAGTGTGATAGTGGGATGTGTCTTCTGGATGACTAGAAATGTTTTATGGCATAATTGTTTTTCAGGTATTTTAAAAGGAAGGCTAGAGCTAATTTTAGGTTTTTAATGGAGGGCTGTATGCAGGCAGGCACACCATACCGTAAAAGGTACATAGACAAAACAACACGCATCTACAAGTCTTGGTAAACACATTATCAAAGCCACACAGTGTTGATTCATTTAAGAATTTGTTGCTGGGCTAAGCATAGGATGTCTAGCTTCTGAAACAAAAGCACTGTTGCGAAGCAAAAGAAACAGCGCCTCAAGCACACACCAGCTGAGTTTATGTTTAGTCCAGAGTGCTTTATAACTGATAATTCTTCTAGTTTATATACAGTTCCCTACCATCTCCAGTGGGATGGTTTCATTTGACTATCCATTCACCTAGGATACAAGTTTAGGTTAATCTTGGTGGTGCCAAGTATAGCAAGTTGGTCTTATACCACTTCGATATTTCACTTTGCAAAGCCATAACAAGCCTTACTGAGCCTACAACTGTGGCTTGCCAGACGTACCATTAAACGCAGTATTTTAAAGCTTGCTGTGGCATATCAAAGGCATGTGATCACCGAGATGCACATGACCAAAATTACAGTGCTAGAATCATATCATTATGTACCATTTCCTGCCTTTTCTATGATGTTATGATGTCAGGAAATATAAAATGGAAGCTGCAAAACAAGTCCTCATTAAATATCAGGAAGGTATTCCTGAATTTGAGGTTCTGAAATCTGTACAATCTCAAGAAAACTGCTTTATAGATATTTTCAATGTTTAAAAGGCCTCTTAACGTGCTAATTTCTATTGTGGAATGAGAAATTGAGATAGGTTACTGCTGATTGCCTGTACTTGCTCTAGCTGAGGACAGAGGAGCAGATGACACTTCAGAGCAAGCAGAAGAGCTTAAATGCTCATATGTTGACATGTGTTTTTAATCACACAATAGGAACATTTCCTATTCCTCCTTTTTATATAGCTCTATCCTACAGAAGTGTAAGGTGGGAGAAGGAAGTTGTGTTTGAGGTTTTTTGTCTCTGCCATTTTGTCTTGTAAAAAAACCCCAAATGAGATGCAGTGAGCTTTCAGACTGTTTTGAGTTGATGTCACATGAGGGGAAACCGCTGTGCAGAAGCATGAGGGGGAAAAATCTCCATCTTTCCTCACTGTGTGGTACAAAAGGATCTATTAGCTACAGTAGCATCAAATCTGGGACAAGCAACACCTGTAGAATAGCCTTCTTACTGCCCTTTCTTTTTGGAGAGGAGAGTGTTCTCCAGCTGCTGCAGGCATCTCATACGTATTTTGAGATATGAAGAGGTGTTGCCATTTAGCTCACTCCTTCACCTATTGTATGGATAGAAAATCTTAATTCCCTGTTAGCATGAGCTTCGGTTAACTGAAGTAGATTGCTGTTTTAGTTATTTCTTGTAAAAAGCTCTCAAGTTCTTCTATGTCTTTGCATTCATTTCATTATGAATGCATCTCTTAAAGTAAAAGCTTTTAGGGACCTTACATAAAAGCCTTTGCCTGGAATACCTGTGCCACATAGATAATTTTTACAATAAATACTGCTTGTAGGGCTTTTTTTATTTTTGTGGTGTCTTTGTCATGCAATGTTCTCCAGAATGCACTTAAAAATCCACAGCCTCCCTCAGCATTCAGCTTCAAAGGAAGTAAATTGTCTTGAAACAAATTCTGTGATGTAATGCAAAAATTAATTATTTTGGTGGGTTGACAAAGGGTCCCAGGGTCCACAGGTTGGATCCCATGTGTTATATTCTCCTAAATCTTTCAGGAATGAAGGAAGAAGCTGTGCAACAGGTTCACCAATCATGCATTAGTTCATAGTTACTAAGATTTGCTCTCAGTTTGCATTATACTTTACAAGTCTGTACAAGACAAAACTGACTCCATTGGGCTTACACTCCAGCTGCATGAAAATGCAGAAATTAATCAAAATGAGAAGGAAGAAATGTGCATTAATCTTCTCAAAGACTGTATTTTCTCTGGAGGTAATAACAAACTGAGCTACATAATAAAAATAATAAATTGCAGGTAAAGACTTACGTTTGTTTAAAATCCCTTTGCTGGCAATCCCAGAATCACAGAACATCAGGGATTGGACCTTGAAAGATCATCCATTCCAATCAATCTGCCACAGCAGGATCACCTAGATTGAGTTGCACAGGATCACGTGTCCAGGCAGGTTTTCAATGTCTCCAGAGAAGGAGACTCCACAGCTTCCCTGGGCAGCACCTTCCAGTGCTCTGACCCTCATGGGGAAGAAGTTCCTTCTCATATTTATGTGGAACCTCCTATGTTCCAGGTTGTACCCATTACTCCTTGACCTATCATTAGATGACACTGAGCAGAGCCTGACTCCATCCTTCTGAAACCCACCCTTCACATATTTATCAACATTAATGAAGTCACCCCTCAGTCTCCTCTTCTCCAAGATCAAGACACCCAGCTCCCTCAGCCTTTCCTTATCAGGGAGATGCTTCACTCCTTTTGTAATCTTTGTGGTTCTCTGCTGGACTCTTTCAAGCAGTTCTGTGTCCTTTTTGGACTGAGGGGTCTGGAACTGGTCAATATTCCAGATGTGGTCTCACCAGGGCAGAGTAGAGGAGGAGAAGAACCTACCTCAACCTGTTCTGATCCACCCTAGGATGCCATTGGCCTTCATGGCCACAAGGGCCCATTGCTGGCTCATGGTCATCCTACTGTGCACCAGGATGCCCGGGTCCCTTTCTCCTACAGGTCAGCCCCCAACCTATATGGGTCTCTGGGTTTGTTCTTGCTCAGGTGCCAGACTCTACACTGCCCTTGCTATAGTTCATTACATTTCTCCCTGCCCAGCTCTCCAGCCTGTCCTGGTCCTGCTGAATGGCATCAGTCTGCTGGGGTGTCAGCCACTCCTCCCAGCTATGTGTTATCAGCAAACTTGTTGAAGTGCACTCTAATCCCTCATCTACGTCATTAATGAACGGATTAAATAGCACTGGTCCCAGCACCGACCCTTGTTGGACGAGGTAGGGGAATGTCCTAATGATATCCCTGATTTGGGCTCCAGGTAGACTGTGGACTTAACAAAGTATGTGGTCAACTCTGCATATTGGGCCCTTAGTTCCCTTCAGGAGTGAGTCTCCAGTAACTACTACCCTTCTCTTCTTTGTGCAGGAGGTTGTCACATTACCGGAAGACCCATCCAATTTACGTGATCGTGATAAGAGCTCCGGAATAGGTTGCCTATGATCTATATCCCTATTAGAGTGACTGTTTTCCAGGAGGGGCTCGTATCTATTTCTTAGTGGCACCTGGGGAGGTGAGGCAGACAAGGTGGCGCTCGGCTTTTGCCATGGCCTTGCACTTACCTCTGCTCATCCCTCCGACTTAGGCTTCAAAGTATGTATTCAAAGTCTTAAGAATTGATCCTAACGGAAATTTCCTGACATGAGCACGTTTGCTTTGCTGTGCAAGTAGAACAGACCTGTTTGGATTGCTTGGTTTTTTTCTTTCTATTTTTTTATAGTTGCAGCTGGGAAGACATTTAAGTATAAAGTCTGAACATGAGAACACTGGTCCCTTAAAGGAGGAAGGGATAAAACCCTTCATCTGTGTCATTTTCAAGCTATCCCAGTTGACACTCTGAGAATGCTGACAGAAACGAAGAAAGGAAAAAATAAATGATGAGGGTCAAAAAATCTGCTTAATTATTGTCATTCTTGTTCTGTACCATAGGTGCAATTATTTCAAAATGGGCTGACAGTGTCAGGCAGGTAAAAAAGAAATTATTGATGAAGTGTTATTTTTTTCATAGACTAATTTTTTTAACTTCCAGCTTCACATACTGTATGTATTTTGGTGAAATGAGCAATGAATGAGAGAAAAAACTATGCAGTGGACATGCTACGGTGGCATTTGAAGAGGGAAATGTCTTTGGCTTATCAAAAAAGCATGCACATTTTAAGAGCAGCACATTATGCCTCTCTTGCTGTGTTGATTCCTGTTGGTCAAATATCAGAAGACAGGCTGTCTTTAGAGTATTTAGAGTGTCACGTGAATTTGAATTAGACATGTCACATTGGTGCGTGGATCTGAAGAATCTAAGAGTAGCTTCTGTGAGAACTTATTTTTAAAAATGCATTTTTCTACTATACAAAGGAGAAACAAATACTGTTGTAAATTAACAGTGTTAAAATGCATTTCTACAAGTGAAATGTCTTAGAAGGGACAGATATGGAGAAAGCAGAGATGGGTGATAGACATAGAGCAAGAAGTGAACCGTTTTGGATATTCTGTCTTTGACTTCTTTTCTTTAGTGGGATTTAGTACACTTCATTTCCATGTCTTGTTATATCTGCCTGTAGCACTGATGTAACCGAAATATCTGGTGGTGCTTTTTAAGTGGGTAGAGTTGATACTTGGTCTGTGTAGCTGACATTCTTCAACAGAAGAAGCTGTAGTTTCTCAATTGTTTCTGGTTAACTGGTGATAACACAATATCACCAGTAATGTGACATAACTACACTGCCAATTAGTATTTAACTTAGGACTTCATAATGTGTGTGATTCACTTGCTTTAATTCTTAAATGCAGACTGTTTACATAGGGCCTTCAAAGTTGATCTAAAACTTGCTGATACTGTTTTGGTAATTCTTTTCTTCAGTCGTATTCTTGTGACTAGCTATAGTTTCTGTAGACTGTGTACCAGCTTTCTTGAACTACTCAACTTACTGAATACAAATCAAGGCTTTATCACTTTGACAGGGCAAATTTTCCTGCTCTAAAAAAATTTGAAACCACATCAGACATATAGATTCTGCTGGCACTAACCTGTTGTAACTTCTTTTTCTCTTCAACAATTTGAAAAATATTCTGTGGCTATAATGAGAGCTGGGCCAGAACAGACCAGTCAGTTCAAATACTCCAATACTGAAATATAAAGTCCTTTTTCTTGCAATCTAGTTATTTCATGCACTTCTGTATTAAAAAGTGACCGAATTGTTTTAACCAACTTACTTACTGGTATGGATTTAGTATCACGATTCAAAGACAAGCGTTTGGGATTGTTTTTCAGCTAATCGCGGAATAAATTATCATAATGTCAGCCACTTGCTTCTGTTTCCACACTGAAGCTAGATCGGTTCCAGGTATTTCTGCTCATAAACATTAGACTGATGCAGGCAGTCAACTTGCTCACTTCAGGAATTTGACTTGTCATAAAATGCAGTAGTATCTAATGTTGTGCCTGTATCATGGTTTTTTTTAATCCTACTTCATTTGTAGTAAGTTATCGCTCTCGCGAGTCTAAATGACTCGCTTTGCAAGGCTCACTACTGCTAGCAGTTTGTGTTGTTGACTGTCTTTTGTATTTTGAAAAGACACCCCTGGTGCCAGGTCCTGCACTTGAGCCACAACCACCCCATGCAACACTACAGGCTGCAAAGGATGGCTGGAAGATGTACAGCAGAAAGGGACCTGGGTGCTGGTTGACAAGCAGCTAAATATGACCTAGCAGTGTGCCCAGGTGGCCAAGAATGCCAATGGCATCCTGGCTTGTACCAGAAAGTGTGGCCAGCAGGAGTAGAGAATTCACACACACCCCCCCCGTACTCAGCATTAGTGAGGCCACATCTGAAGTACTGAGTTCAGTTTTGGGCATCTCAATTCAAGAAACATACTGGGGTGCTGGAGTTGGGTGCAAAGAAGGGAAACAAGTCTTAAGAGGCGTGGCTGAGGGAGCTGGGGCTGTTTAACCTGGAGAAAAGGAGGCCAAGGGGGAGACCTTGTTGCGACCTACCACTACCTGAAAGGACATTGTAAGAGAGGTGGGTGCTGGTCTCTTATCACAGGTAATTTGTGATAGAACAAGTGGAAATGTCCTAAAGCAAGCTGTCCCAGGAGAAGTTTAGACTGGACATCAGGAAAGGCTTTTCACTGAAAGGGTAGTCAGGTGTTGGAACAGGCTACCTAGGGAGGTGGTTGAGTCACTGTCCTTGGATATATTTAAAGATAATCCAGACATGGTGCTTAAAGGTAGTTAAGTCTACTTGGTAAAGTAGGGTTAATGGTTGGACTTGGTCTCAGGTCTTCTCTAACCTGAGTGATTCTATGACAAGGCATTCTGGGATTACTGGTTTCTGTTGTTCTCATATTTGGTAGAAACTTAGTAAACTGGCGATATAAAACAACTGCCTTTTTGCTCTGTTAATGCACGATTAGAATTTGCTAAAAACTGTGATTTCATCCCGTAGAAAATATGTTAACTGATAACTGCTATTCATAGCTTGTTGCCTTGCATGTGCATCAGTTTTATAGATCTGCTTTCTCTGCGGTTTCTGTTACTACTGTGCTTGCGTCACCTAATTTAAAACAGACCTTGTGCTGCTTTCGACTATAATGGCTTTGTGGCTTAGTGTGTGAAGTAGAATTGACTGCACGAAATGTGACATTCTGATGCTAGACATTCCAGCTAGGTTCTTGCAGACAGGAATGTGCATTTGTCTGGGCAAGTGTTAGAGACCTAGGGGTGATTAGTTCTTGTAGTGACAGCCTGAATATGTTGAAGTTGTTTGATTAAAAACAAAAATTGGGTCCCCCATCCTCCAAAAAGCAAAGAAATGTTGAGAGGAGGGTTACATATCTTTAGCATATGAAGCCTTGAATACTAAGTTACCTGTGCAGTTTAAGGGTTGCTTGCTAATAGGAGGAAGTGCTAATGAAAGAATCTCTGAAGCAGGTTGTTCCTAGCTGTGATCTGCTTGTGATATTTAACTGCATCAGCAAACATATTAAGTACATAAATCCTCTAAAAACTTATGAAATTTTAATGTATGAGATTAATTATCCCACTTGCCAATTTCACCTAAGGTTCTTGGCGAAAGCTGGTATTTTGTATTGCTCAGGAAGTGATGAGTACGAGTCACTAGAACAGTCACCAGAGGGTCATAGACAGAACAAGCTGTTCAGCTGGAATTATCCCTGTGGGGAAGGGATAAGGTTAAGGAGAGGGAGGAGAAACTCTCACTCACAGGATAGGGGTGAGAGAGAGATGAGGTGTTTGAACTCTTCTAAGACAAAATTCTCAGGATGGACTATTGGGAGTTGTGACTACCAGAATTCCACGTCTAAAGTTTGTGTTCCAGAATACAGAAAGTGTCTTCTCTTCAGCCAGCTGATAAGAACTACCTCCGTCCTCTCACTGTAGCAACTTCAGTATGTCTTGCTGTGTTTTTTGTGTTCTAAAGCTGTCTGTAAAACCCATGGTCACCATTCAGGAGCAGGAACAACTGAGCAAAACCTGTACGAAGTATGCACAGATGTGTAGCATAACCATCTAGTCCTTCTGTAGGATGAGAAAAGAGTAGCACATGATTTGGATCCACTTTTGTCACTGACATAAAAGGCGTTTCTGAAGCAATATGTGAATTTCATTTAAAGTGGATTTTTTAATGAACAATGAGGCTGATTTTTCTGTTTGGTGTTTTTCATTTGATCTGAGAAGAAAATGCTAAGGGGAAACAGAGCTTATGTTTATGCTGTATTGTATAGCAAGGCACAAGGCTTCTGAAAGACAGAAAGCTGACTGAATTGGCATTCTCAGTTGTTTCCCTTCTAAAATGCTCTCAGCTCGCAGGACCCTTCTTGTGTCTACTCGGGAACTAGAGACTGTTGCCTGTGTATCAAGGAAGCATACAGTAGCCAGGGGCAGAGTTTTATTTAAATTGTAAGTCTTTCACTTCTGTGAAAGCCTTCACCACTCAGTGTTCCCTAGTAGCCTACTTTATCGCACAGAATCACAGAACATTAGGGATTGGAAGGAACCTCAAAAAATCATAATGATGTGTCTGCTAAATCATGAGCTTTGCAATAGTTCTTGTATTCTTATTTCTCTTGCTAGATGTAAGCATCAGTTAAAAAGGAGTAATACTAATGTAAGTGATAGCCACAAAAAATTTCCCCGAAGGACAGAAGAGTTAACTGAAGGTTGGAAAGCTTAGAATAAAATATTAATTGCATACTACCTATCAACTGCTTTTAAGCAAGAGAATGGAGTTCAAAGGCCACATGCTGATCTTGGCTAAGGCAGGGAAAACTCAAAGCAGCTACCTGTGAAAATAGTCACAGTGCTGAAGATTCAGATCGGCATGAACAAAGCTAAAATTTGGCCATCGAACGCTATGTTCTAAGGGAATGTGTGCTTGAAATTGACTTAATGTTTCTTATATCAGAACACAGTAGCTATTTGTGCAGGTTTCTTAAGTTGACTTTTTTGCCTCTTGACTCATGCCTAGCTGCACAAGCATGGTTTTGATTGAGAATTAAGTAATAGTGGCTTTTGGACTAGTGAGATATGAAGTGGTATTATTAATGGACCATGACGACACAGAGCTATGTAGGAAGATCCTTAGTAGGGATAGTGAGGTAGAAGTTGGGAGCCTGCCTGGAGCCCAGGAGGAGTAAGCTTCATCAGTGCCCAGCACATGTCTCTGGCAAGCACATGCAGGTAGCAGCTGAGAGGATTTGAGAGGTGAACATAGATGGCAGATACCACATACCCTGTAAGGATAAACAGATAAACATAAAGACATGCAGCTTTAAGTTGAAGCAGAGTGAATACAGTCAGTTTCTACGAGGATGCTATGCACGTGTCCACACTTCTTTTGCCATGCAGCAGACCCTTTAGTGAACATATTTCATTTTTTATCTTCTGAATTAAGTGTAATAACCTCTAGGCACAGAAACAGGACAGGGATCTCTGTTTAATTTCTAGTTAAACTTTTTTCTTTTACATGGAAATTAATAACCTGTGTTTGGAACCATATAGAAAGTGTGATTATGTCTTCAGTAGAGGAGATGTACCTATGGACCTATCTCCTTTAGGCTCAATCTCTGCTTCATTAAGAACTAACTCTAGAAATAAACAGTTTCTAATGGTCCTACTAAAAATGGATAACCTTTTAAAAATAATATTGAACAGTTTCTGCAGGAATCCTAGTGGGTTATCAAAAAATTATTAACGGTGACTTTCTTAACCTTCAAATCACTAAACACCATATGTAGGCTAAATACAGGGAAAAGCAATGGCCGTTGATCCTAGTCTCTACTGTAAATACTAAAGGTCGCTTTTAGATGAGATATCGAGCAGCATCATACACTGAAAATTATTCACGAGGAATATTGTGTTGAACCTCCTGTAAAGTTAAATCCCAGTCAGGTGGTAAATTCTATGGCTTGGTACATAAACTTGCGTTACAGCTCACTTGCACACCTGCAGCTGTGCATCTTGAAGCACAAGAAATGAGTATCCCAACAAGGAATAAGTCAAGGAAGGGGGCCAAAAGACCCGTGTGGTTAACCAGGGAACTACTAGGCAAACTGAAGAGGAAGAAGCAAGCCTATAAGTCATGGAAGGAGGGGGTGGCCACTTGGGGTGATTATAAGGCTCTGGTGAGGGAATGTAGGGATGCAACTAGAAAAGCCAAGGCCTCCTTGGAATTAAACCTTGCAAGAGAGGTCAAAGGCAACAAAAAAAGCTGCTTTAAATATATAGCAGGCAAAAGTAAAAATAGAGGCAGCGTAGGCCCCCTGCAGAATGAGGTGGGTACCCTGGAGACAGAGGATGCAGAGAAGGCAGAGATACTTAACGCTTTCTTTGCCTCTGTCTATACTGCTAAGGGTTGTCTTGACATTAGACC
>VXBP01006841.1:513664-563754 GCA_013400115.1 Rhinopomastus cyanomelas
GAGGAGAGGTTGAGGGAGCTGTGTCTCTTTAGCTTGGAGAAGAGGAGACTGAGGGGTGACCTCATTAATGTCTACAAATATTTGAGGGGTGGGTGTCAGGACGATGGAACTGGGCTTTTCTCGGTGTCATGTAATGATAGGACAAGGGGCAATGGTTGTAAGCTGGAACATAGGAGGTTCCACATCAACCTGAGAAGGAACTTCTTCACGGTGAGGGTGACAGAGCACTGGAACAGGCTGCCCAGGGGGGTTGTGGAGTCTCCTTCTCTGGAGATGTTCAAGACCCAATTGGACAGGTTCCTGTGTGACTTGGTTTAGGTGATCCTGCTGTTGCAGGCGGATTGGACTAGATGATCTTTCGAGGTCCCTTCCGATCCGTAATGATTCTATGATTCTATGATTCTATGATCCAGTCAGAATTTTTGGTCAAAACCTGATGTTATCAGACCATGTATTTTGAATACACGTGTAATAATCTAGTATTTGTCAGTAAATTGTGCTTTCAAGTGTTGCTGAAAAAACGAACTTCTTTAAAATTCTAATCCTTAACTGAAGCCTTACTTGTATTTAGAATAATAAGCATATAAACCACTAACGTTATTATTTAATTATTAGATATGGAAACAATATCAAGGTACTTACGGGGCAGCTTCTTTACAGCAGACTAACTTTTAGTTCTTATCAGACTTACAGGGTTTTTTGTGGCTTACACAACAGTAGACTAAGGGTTTTGAATCATAGAATCATTAGGGATTGGAACGGACCCCGAAAGATCATCCAGTTCAATCCCCCTGCCACAGCAGGATCGCCCAGACCAAGCCACACAGTCAGTCAGGGTTAGAAGGGACCACAGGATCATCCAGTTCCAACTCCCCTGCCATGGGCAGGGACACCCCACCCTAGATCAGGCTGGACACAACCTCATCCAGCCCAGCCTTAAACACCTCCAAGGATGGGGCCTCCACCACCTTCCTGGGCAACCCATTCCAGGCTCTCACCACTCTCACAGTGAAGAACTTCCTCCTCACATCCACTCTAAATCTACCCACCTTCAGCTCTGCTCCATTTCCCCCTAGTCCTGTCGCTACCTGACATCGTGAAAAGCCCCTCCCCAGCCCTTTTGTAGGCCCCCATCGGATACTGGAATAAGGTGACCTCGGAGCCTCCTCTTCTCCAGACTGAACAGCCCCAACTCTCTGTCTGGCCTCACAGGAGAGGTGCTCCAGCCCTCTGATCATCCTCATGGCCCTCCTCTGCACTCGCTCCAGCACATCCACATCCTTCTTGTAATAAGGGCTCCAGAACTGGACGCAGTGCTCCAGGTGGGGTCTCACCAGAGCAGAGCAGAGTAGAGGGGAAGAATCGCCTCCCTCAACCTGCTGGCCACACTCCTCCAGATGCAGCCCAGGTTTTGGACACCTCATATTGGCATCAGCACATCTGACAAAAACAGAAGCTGTATTTTACCTGCAGTCTAGCTTAGAAATGTCCCATAGCTGGTCTGCGTGGTTATTTGTTTCGTAGATCACATAATTTGCTTATCAAGGTGGTGATTAGTTTTTGGATTGGACTAGATGATTTTTCGAGGTCCCTTCCAATCCGTAATGATTGTATGATTCTATGATTAGGACTTGGCAGGGATGCTGGCAAAGACATGCTGGGTTTTCTTTCCAATATATTAGCAGTCGGTGCCTGCAGAAAAATCAAATATCAGGGGCCCTCCTGGGGCTATGGCTACTCTGATGTCTGGAGTACCTTTTATTTCCTATCTCCTACAGCCTTGGGGCTCCCAGGGCTGTTCATAGAATCATAAAGGTTGAAAGAGACCTCAAAGATCATGAAGTCCAACTGTCAGCCTGATCCCAGCCTGCCCACTAAAGCAGGGCCACATCTGTTTTGAACACCTCCAGGGAATGGAGACTCCACCACCCAGCTGGACAGCCTGTTCCAACACTTGGCTACTCCTTCAGTGAAGACATTTTTCCTCATGTCTAATCTAGACCTCCTGTCCCTCACACTTTTCTCCTCACTCCTCACACCTGTGTGGCATTTGGCCCTGCCTCACACACAGGTGGGACCACTCTCCACTGAGAGCCTCACCTGTGCTGTGGGTGGGGCCTGGCTGGAACTGCCCAGAACTGGCTGTGCCTGGCAGCCTAAGCCCCTCCTCACAGGGATGGCCCCTGCCGGCTCCCCCTCACCACCTACAACTGGCACAGAGGGAAGCTTGTGGAATTCCTGGGGACTTTTTGATTCCATGCTAATGAGATCCTCCTGAGAGCTGCACAGGACTGGAAAATATCCAAGGCAAACAGGTGTGACAGACAGACTTAGTTGTCTTTTTGTTGTCTAGTTAGGATGAAGAAATAGAGCTGTGAGTTACTTCCAGCAACACTCTCCCATAACCAGACCTAACCCAGCCCTCGCAGCTTGTGGTTATGTCTGCCCTCTTGCAGATCTGGTTCAGTTCCTTTAATAAAGTTGGAGATCCACCTGGAGTTATCTTGGCAGACTAGGGATGGCTGCTGGGGAGGATGGGGAGGAGAATGTGATGTGGGCAGCCATGGGGCTGCAGCAGAGGAAGCTCTCCTGAACAAGCAGTCTTGTCCAGTTCTCTGCAGCTCTGGCAGATGTGAGACAGGCAGCTGTGGGCATCCACAGCTGCCTTGTTTACCCCTGGGCCTCGATACCACAACAGGGACCGCTGTCACCTGCCCTTCTGTGTCTTGGGAAATATCATGGGTACAACTACTTTCAGTGATTTAAAGGAGAAAATGTAGCAGTATGAGCTTACTTGAGGTCTGTGTGGTGTGTAGTCTGGCAGGTAAAGGCTTCTCTTCAGAACGTACTTCACTGCAAAACAGACATGACTTCAAAGTATGCACAGAGTTTGTGAGCTTTCACTTGTGTGTAGTATAACCAGAAATGCTTCTGTGAGGCGTGGTGATTGCTGATTTGGGTGCTTTACCTCTCTAATTGCACAGATTGTTGTGACAGAAAAAGTACCTAAGTGGACACACGAGGACCCTTCCGCTAGTGGGTTACTCTGTCCGCTGTTCGCGTTGCTTGCCAACTCTGGGCTCATTCTTTTCTATAATGGAGGCAGGGTTTATGATGGAGGATGCCCATGCTGTGAAGTGGAGCTTTTGCAAAGAATTATCTTGGTATGGTTTTAATCTTGCAAACAGACATACTGACATGCAGAAGGCAAATAGTGGTGGATGTCAGACGCTTGACAATTAAGTGGGAAAAGCTGCCTCATGTTTCTGATTACATTTTAAATACAGCATATGTATTCAAGAAGGGACTTCTCCTTGTCTACTGAAATTAGAATTGCTATCGTTATGATGCAAGAACAATGGTATTGATAGTACTGTTGAATTTTAGTCATTTATAAGTGGAAGGACAGAAGGAGAATGAACAGACTGGGTCTGTTGGCTAAAAAGGGAAAAAAAGAGAAAAAGTGAAGAGCAATAGGCAAATTACAGTTGATGCACAGTTCCTTGACTTATTATGAGTGATTCAATTCATGAGTAGCAAATTAAGCCAAAATCAGAGCTTTGTAGATTAGTGCCTGGAAGCTACAGCATGTACAGGACTCAAAACCTCGTCTATGAAGTTGACATATTGTCATTAAGTAGAGGTTAATATGAAACTGGACTTTGGGGGTACCCACAATAACCTGTTTTTTCATTTTGTATTTGTGTTTCGCTTTTGAATGACCTTACTTGCATGCAGTAGTGCCTCTTCAAGCATGTGAAACCACAAACTTGAGATGTTACCTAGACATTGCAGAATGTGAGGGAATTTTTGCCACTTGCCCAGTGTTTTCACTCTATTTATATCATATTTAAGGCATACTGACTGTATTAACATCTTATAGTTTTCAAAGGGAACCAGTTAGCCAAGCTAACCAACTAACTGTAACTCTGAAAATATTACCGTCATTTGTCTTTGTTTTGTATTTTTGTTCTGTTTGTCACAGTAAATGGAAAAGCGGAACAACTTATTTTCTTCTACAGCCTCTGGCATACAGTAGTTATTCAGCCAACTGTTGGCATGTGTTCTTTAAATGGTTGCCTAGAAGATGACCTGTAGAGCAAAAAAAAAAAAATCTGTGGAATCTGTTAGTCTACTTAGACAAACCAAACAACAGATGGTGCTTTAAAAAGCACCAGGTAACTCTACAGTATAAATTATCTTCATGTTATTTCCTGTTTGGCTAAAAGGAAAAGTTGTTAAATGAATTGTGTGTGGGCCACATAATTCTGAGTCCCTGATTTTGAAGGTAATCCAAACCAGTATTTCATGTTCTAGTGATCTTTAGTTTTGACAGCAAAGTGGTTCACGACAAGTAGGCACAGTGCTGCAAATATTTCACCACATGAACATATCGCAGACTTGAGGTAAGACATGTCTAAGTTGCAGATATAACAAAATTGCGGGCAAAATCTACAGGCCATCTAAAACTATTTAATATCTTGTCCTTGATTTTTGCCGACTGCTGAGTTGATGGGATAAATCACGAGAAGGATCAAGTCAGAAATGTTTTGGAATTCAATATTTAAGTTAGTAATTGTGGGGAATTGATTATTTGTTTCAATACTTGAATAACATTAACTATAAATAAAATCGAAAGCAAACATACAATACAGAAAATATTTAACTAGCTCCTCTTAGTGGAGGAGCTCTTACACATGTATAAGCTCTGTCATGTTGGAGATGCCACCTAGTACAATAATTACTGACTTGCTTCCTTGGTGGGACAAAGACAACTACATCAGAAGGCTGGAAGTTTTCCATTAAATGTCTGTAATCCAAGTGGGGAAATGCACTTTGGAACACTGGCTAATAGAAGCAGATGTGAACAAAGAATTTAGTAGAGTTTGGGGGTTTGTTTCTTCAGAGAATTTGGCCATATTTAGCAATTTAGGATGAGATACAAACCCAGTAGAGCATGTGAAAACCCAGCTAATTCATTGGAACAGACAGGAGGCTTTGGCTGAAATTGCTTTAAACAATACTAAGTAGTTTGACAGCTGTTTCTGTTCTTGAGCTGAGAGACCTCAAAGGGAATAGGCTATAGGAATGCTTTAATAGGAACCAGTCATGAGTAATATTAGGGATAACTGATCAGCAGAATTGCTTGAGACCTACAAGCTAGATAATAGTGACCATCGTCCAATTTCTGGGTGCAGCCAAGGTAAGTCTCGCGACATCTGTCCTTTCACGATTTCCTGCCAGGCTAGCAAGGACTTTGCCTAATGGCCATGCAGGGTTGGAATAGTTGGTACCCTTCTACTGGGTTTATTTTGTTCCAGAGCTATGAAGTGGGAAAAAACAAATAAGAGAGGTTTTTTTCAAATTCAGAGTAGTTTAAAGAAATAAATCTGAATATCATTGCAAGAATTATTCCTTGAAGAGAAAATATTGTTTGACTCTGTAGGACACTGCTCATATGTCTACCACTGTTAACCATCTATCTAAAACCTGGCACTTGTGTCATTTTATAACCTATGAAATCCAAAAAGTCTCTAGGAAGGTCTCTTATGTGACTGAAATTTAACAAATCTTTGCAAATGAGGAAGTATTCTGTGCTACCAAGGACATTAAACAAGTGAAGTAAATTCTTCAGAGAATTTAGGCAAAGTAGGAGACACTTAGGTATAGAGATCAATAGATATGTTAGAATGTTCAGGTTCTGCTTCCATTTTAAAATCATGCCTACCAAAAGTGAACTACTCCTGAGATTCAAGAAAGGTCCTACAGCTCACTGGTAATGAATCTTTGTGTAATGTAGGGGAGCAGTGATGGAGCCATGTGTTACACGTTCTTGGGTCCCGGTATTACTGTTTCTGATATCAGAAAACTGGGGGGAGTGGAAAGTGGGGTGTTTGTTTTTGCCTCTCCTTCACTATCTAGGTGGTGGGTTTGTTCCTTTTCTCACAAATAGCAGCTTTCCCTGTTCACCCCATTTATTTTTTATGTAGCTTGGTTTGTGAGGCCTTTGAATTTCTGCCTCTGGAATCTCAGAACTACATTGAGCTTTGTTGGATCTAACCCTGTGTTTTCCCAGGAAACGCGTAGCTCAAGATGTTAGTCTGGTTATTATTTTGTAGCTAATACCTGTAACTGATGATACTCTTCAAGCAGTCTCTTGTTCCTCCTGTTTACTTCTTTCTGCCGGATGACTGGAGCATATCCGGGCCATTGACTTCTTTCATAATATCAAGCTAGTCTAAGTGAAATCCAACTAGATACTTGCTCAGACAAAACACCCGTGTGTAGTGCAGGCTGCTGCAAGGCCGTGCCGGTTGCTGCTGCTGCAGGTCAAGAGGTGTGCAGTGCAGTGACTGTTGCAGTAAGTTTTCTTTCTACAGCAATAGCTCACTCTACCTCACCCACTGGCAAGATCACTGCTGGCTCAGGCACAGGGAAGCAAGGCTTTATCTCCTTTGCACCATGTATGTGAAATGACCTTAGCTACCTATGAGAAAGGAACATCGTGCCAGCTGTTGACTGGAAGTCTACTAATGGCTTCTGGAGCACAGGAGAATAAAAAAGGCCTGGGAGAGAACTGTGGGTCTTCTTTCTTTGGGTTGTTTGGAGGTGTCACAGTGTGTGACGCCACTTGCTTGGCTCAGACCTGAAATTGATCACCAAATGAGCTTTTATTGTTCTGTGCTCTCCCAGTGGGCCTTTATGGTGGAAGAAGATAAAGTTTTGCAACATGTGTGGAAAATCTCTAGGTTTGTAGGGCAGAGTCTCTTCATTTTTAGTACTATTTTGAATTAAGTACTTGGGTTCCACACAAATGTTTAAAGTTCACTTTTTCAGGGATCACCATCTGAACTGCTTGATAGCTTTCTCAGATGTGAGGAGGAATTGGAGTTGGGATAAGTTAAAAATAAAGTCTTTCCATGTCTTTCATGCTTCTAGAGAAAGCCAGGGTTCTGGTTATATAAAGGGAAGCTTTCCAAAAACAATCCAACTGCTAGGAGACCTGTTAATTTGAACTGTTATTGCAAATGGAGTTACTCAGAATACTATGCCTTTGTTTCAAACGTGAAGTCATCCAGGTACTGTATTCATGGAAATTCCAAAAGAAAGGACTGCAAAAGTAAAGCTAGTGTGTATGAACACTAATTCTACTCACTTGTTTCAAAGCCACCATGAACACCTAAATGTAGCTAGATGGCTTAATTAAATTGTAGGTGTTAGCATCCCAGTGTAAGACAGGACACCGTGGAGTTGTCTCTGGCAAGAATGGTGTCTGGAGAATTATCTGAAAGGTGGAAGAGAGGGAGAACACAGAAGGAAGGAGTCTGGGGACTAATAAAAAGTGTTGATAAATGTATAGGTGCCTTCTAAAGTAGTTTTGAAGGTGTATTTAGCTTCAACAATTAGAGAAAGCCTAACTTGATTTGATTTGTCTGGATTTACTGAGGAGAAATATGAGATTGGAAATGTGTAAGAAAATCTTTCACTTTTCAGCATTCCAACAGCTTACACCATAATAGTGCGATGTGGTGCTGGGCTTATGTCTTGCACAGGAGGAATCTCCTAAAAGACACTTCTGAGGTGTTGTCCAGAAAAAGCTGAAGCAAGATTTTGATAATCTATTGATTTTCAAATTGAAAGGATAGGATGGGAAACAAATTAGTTTCATAAAGATATAAGAAAAGAAACAGCCTAGTGGTGTCTGTTTCTGTAGATATACTTTCCTTCCCACGTTTTCCTCTAAGGTTTGACGTCAAAAAACCAACCTTGATACAAATACTGAACACATGAATACGAAACGTTGGGCAAAAAGCTCAGCATGAGTCAGCAGTGTGCACTTGCGGCCCAGAAGGCAAACCGGATCCTGGGCTGCATCTGGAGAAGTGTGGCCAGCAGGTCGAGGGAGGCGACCTGCTCCCCCTCTACTCTGCTCTGGTGAGACCCCACCTGGAGCACTGCGTCCAGTTCTGGAGCCCTTATTACAAGAAGGATGTGGACGTGCTGGAGCGNCTCTCTTCCAATCCGCAATGATTCTATGAAAATGTAATTGCTTTTAAATACTAGAGAGGTTGAAATACTAAATTTATTACATTATTGACAAATATTCATGAGGCAAAAGAATTTTTTAAGTTCTGTCTCAAGGCAAGGTGTCTTAAAGTTAAAGCAATAATAGCACTTCAGCTGTAGCTTGTGGAGTCTTTGTGGTTCAGTGGGATGATTTCTGGGATCTGTAATACACTAATAGTAATGTGTTTTCCTGGGAAGCTAGCAGTCCCCTCCTCTCAGGTATCAGCTGCAGGTCTGGCTTTATGGGGGAGGCAGTCTGGCCAGGAAGCATTCATGGGGCTCTGGGGAATACAAGCTGTAGAGAACTAGCCACGGTTAATTGTCCTGGATCTTGCAGCCCACTTCCAGACTTTGTCGCTCTTGGGCCAAAGCTTTTGGTGTGGGATGAATGCGGACTGTGAGCAGATCTTTTGCATGTTGATTGCACTGCCCACAGGCCAGCCTGTGTCATACTAGCCATGGTACTACCAATACAATTGCATCCTGCCTGCCCTACCAGAGAGATTAGTTACTGTTGTTGAAATGCAAAGCCTACAGTTTTGACTTCATTATTTACCTCAGTTGTATTTGTTCCAATTAATCTCTTTTTCTACAGGAAAATGCACTATAATAACAAAAGAATTGCTAATGTGTGATTCAGTGGAAACTCATTGCCCTAAGGCTGAATGAGAAGCAGTCTTATTAACCCCTTGAATATTGTAGAGTGTGTTCACACATGGGAATTCAAGTATGGGTGGAAGAGTAAACATTTCTACTGTCTTCTAATTCTGGAGTGAAGAGCATCTTAGATGTTAAGTTACCGTGTATCTTTGTCTCACAACTTTTTGTTCTTCATTAGCAGAAAATAACATTTTTATCCCAGCATCGAATTGTGTTCCCAAGGTTCGGGTCAATCAGATCTGTCCAAATAAAAGAAGAAAGCTGGCCAAGTCTACATCTGGAAGTAATGATAATAACAGACAATTTCTGCTAAGTTCTTTGGAAGATCAGAAAGTGCTGACACCTCTGATGTTCCAATAGAGTAGCAACATGTTTGAGTAACTCCTGTAGTAAAAGCTACCTCTTGGGCTGCTCTCAACAGCCAGCTCTTTGTGTTGTTTCTTTTTATTAAGTTTATAATCACAGAGCTGTTTGGATTTGGTTGTTGACTAAATGATGCGGATGCCTGTTTGGTCTTTTACACAGTCAGTGTCAAAGTGACCAGCTTCGGCATGTCTGAGCACTAGGGTTAAAGTGGTGAGAAGAGTAGGCTTTATTGTATTTGCTATGTATTCCTTGCATGCCATTGGAAACTGCAGTGGTGAGTTACTGACTCTGAACTGAAGGATGAGGCCCGTGCAAGAATCAGAATTTCCTGCTGAGTGAGCAAAAGTTCATCTAGTTTGCAGTCGTCCTTAAACCAGAATTGGCCCCAAGCCATTCTTTGAATGTTGCTCTCTTGCAGTTTTGTGCGGTTTTGACACGTGTGCAGGTCTACTTACTTACTTTGTGGCAGAAAGCTTGGGCTGTGTTTGCACTGGAAAACTCTGATGTTTCTCTCATATTTGTGTCAATGAAGATGACTGGGAGCCTGGAGCATCTCTCTCCAGGAGAGGAGAAAACAGAGATTAAAAAATGTCTCCTCTCAATAAATATCTGAAGGGTGGGGATAAGGAGGATGGAGCCAAACTATTTTTCAATTCTGTCCCGTGGCAGGACAAGGAACAGAGGACACAAGCTGGAACAGAGAAAGTTTCTTTTAGGTGTGACAAAGTTAATTTACTGTGTGGGTGACCAGACACTGGAAAAGGCTGCCTAGAGAGGCTGTGGAGCCTCCTCTGAAGGTATTCAAATCCCACCTGGATACAGTTCCGTGTAATGTCCTCTAGGTGGTTGAGCACTAGCGGGAAGTTGGACTTGATATCTTGAGGTCCATTCCAACTCTGACAAATCTGTGACATTAAATCTGGTAAAGACAAGCGAACTGTTATAGCAACAAAAGCATTTAAAAACTGGGAGCAACTGAGATTATCTTCTTTTCCCCAAAGGTGTGCTTAAATGAAACATATCAATGGCAGGATTCCCTGATGCTGCTACATGCCAAAGTTTCTTGAAGTGGGAGCTCGAATAGGAGCACATATTCAGTGCCTCTCAATTCCTCATTATACCACTGTGAATGTAACAAGAGTTACTCTGACACAAGTGAAGCCTTAGGAATTCTAATCTACTTCTTAGACATTAGCATTCCCCTAGCTACTCTTAACTCTTGCTCAAGTCCTGTGCAGATGTCTGTTGCAGCAGATGGTGCCCAGCTCAAGTAATTGCAGGGTTCTATTTGATTTTCAAGGAGTAGGAGACTAGAAAACTATTTGCTTGTGGTTTAGTGGATTCAGCTTGGAATAAATATAGAACTACCCTTCTCAAATCTACAATTTTCACTGACTAACCATAGCTACATATAAAGGACGAATTCCTTTTTCAAGTTTAATGTTTAGTAACAAATAATTTAATGCCTAAAACGCTTTACTAAGTAGAAATACAACTCTGTGCTTGCATTTGGCAAGCAAGACTTGATGCCAGAAAACAAGAAACTGAGGTCTTGTGGGTCTCTCAAATGGGTTTTGTACATAATGCCAAGCAGGTGTGTAGCCTTGTGGAAAATAACCAAGGCACACAAACCAACCAACCTCGCCTCCAAGACTTTCAGCAAACACATAGAGCCAATTCTGAATCAATTTTACCTACTTTAACCTAAAAGTTGATTGAAGCTGTGATTAAAAGCAACCTATATGGTGTTGAATTGGGCCAGAAAGAGAATGTTATATAGCTTTGACAGATGCAATGACAACAGTCTAGCCAAAAGTTTATCTCGTACCAGTTTTCTAGGAAGTCAGATCTTTGTTATAGTATTGTTAGAAAATGAAAAATGTGGTGTTTGGAAGGAATGCAGTAATCAAAGTGCCCTATCTAAACAGAAACCTGGCAAAGAATGAAAACAGGAGCTTCTAATTTCTCTGTCACTTGAGAAAACCACCCAAAATTATGTTGTGACAAAAGTATAACACATCTACAGATGGTGGTCCACAGAGGAGAATGTTAACTGTGGTGGCAGAGAACTGCAGAGTAAAACAAATATTTGAGAAGTTAGTGGATGGTCTAATAAGTGGACAAGAGAGACACTTTAATAATTGATAGTCCTACTGAAATCCTTTCCTTAACACTTCTCCTGATGGGGAATTACAGTTCTGTCTGTGTTCTGTCAACATTAATGCCAACACAGTAATGTGGATTTTAAGAAGTATCTTAAAACAATGATTTGCAATGGAAGAACTAAAAGACCATCTACTTAAGAAATATGAAGTGATTGTAAAAGCCAGTGTTAAGTGCTCAGCAGAGAACAGATCTGATTGCAATGAAAACAACACACTAAAATGGTTGTGTGAAGCACAGCATGCTTATAACTAAGGGACCATCAACAAAAGCATGTTGTAGAGGTAACGAGCTGTGAAACCCAGAGCTTCACTAAAAAAACATGCTAATCGGTGCTGCTTTTAATGAAATGACTGTTTTCACTGGCTTCTACAAATTAGCATAATATTCCAATAAAGCAACAGATGATAGAAAATCCTCGATAGTCAAAATAGCTCACAATCACATTCTTGCGAGAATTAAATACCCTAAGGAAGAAAACACAGTAGTCTTGAACAGGATAGGTCTGTTTCATACAACAGAAGATTGTACGTGGGCTGGGACACAACAGATTGAAAGGTGCATAATGCTGTAGGTGTGTAGTGGAGGCATGTGGAGCAGATGGTCGCTTTGCTGGGTACTTTACAGAAGTATCTAACAGCCTGCACAGTAAGGAGGAGACAGTGCATCGCGTGATGGGGACACCAGCACATCAGTGAAGTGCATGCAATTGTAAGCAATTATAAATTGAGTTTATCCATTTACAAGCACCAAACATCAGACTTAACAAAATATTGGAAGCTACTGAAGGAGAACATATTGCAGTTGGCACAGTTAAAAATATGCTAATGTGCTGGCAAAGTAAACGGCATTAAATGTTTGTGAGAAAGTTCATCAGATCTTTATTGAGACCCTCCAATATACAAAAACTTATTAGAGAGCTGATTCTGTCCTTTTACCATAAAATCGTAAGAGCGCTTCTTGTAGCAGGATTGTTTTGCTTGTATGTCAGGAAACCTAAATAATTTTCCTAACTGGGATTTCCTACTAAGAATAACTTAATGACAAAAAGGGCACTACACCAGGCTACCCTTTGAGCCTGGTGAGTTCTGAAGGGAAGATCTCCTACGTCGTACATTTTTGTGACATGAAAAGCACTGAGCAGAGCACATCCTGCATGCTGCTGAACGTCAACTGCTGTTGTGGCAGGTTTATATTTCAGTGGTTTGTGTGCAGTATTACTTCAGCATTTAGGGATGCTGTACCTAATATTTCAGAGCTGTTGGATGAATAGGAAGGAGTAATGCATGGTCTCCAGCGTGCTTCTGGAATTGTTATCAGCAAACTAACATGCTAATATTACAATTAAAATAATGAAAAGGTTCCCTTTGTTTCACATCATTGTATGTTGAATGGTACTTGAGTGGTTTGCCTAAACAATCGAGAGCAAAGAAGCACACCCAGTTCCACATGGATATCAGGGTATGCCAGGCTTTGTTTTGCCTGTAGGAATGGCTTTAGCCAGGCACAAGTATACAAAGAAGTATCCTAGACCATGGAGACCTCTCCAGCCTGTCAGTTTAGATACCCAAACTCATTCTCACTTGGTCTGAAATAAGTCTCTCAGACTGTTCTTCGAACATGGCACAGACCATCAATAGCAAGACTGACAAGGTCTCAGATGGGTGTTCAGTGGAGAGTTTGAAGGAGTGATGAGTGCACTGAGTCTGTCCGAGATGCAAAATTATCAATTGTTCAAATGAGAGATTTGCATTCAGAGTATGAAAAAGCTGCGCCGGTGCAATTGAGGGACATACTATACAGAGGAGACAAATGTTTTGTGCTATTTGTCTGGCATTTTAGGATATTTTTTTCAATGAAAACAAGTAGTGATGTAGTCAAAACCTGTGCCCTGGTTGTGCTGAAATAATGTGTTTTCTCAGTAATCAGACTGCTATGTCTCCAACCAGAGAGCATCTTCAGGAAAGGGATGTGATAACATTTGTCACTCTAGATGGTATGGACCAATGGGACAGTGCAAGGCAGGATTAGTCGAGAAGGAGGGAAGAAGAGTAAAGCTGTCTTGGGAGTGGGGCATAAGGGAAAAATCATGCAGGAAATGCTGGATGAATCTTGCAACCCACATGCTGATCTCTGGAGTCATGTTTCTCCTGTTTGCTTGTGGCTTTTCTATATGTAACTAATCTTCAGTCGGCTCCTCTTCTTTATCCTGATCAGCAGCCAAAATTGCTCTGAGCACTCGCTCAGTAGGATCCCAACCAACATTTTCACAGTTGGATAAACTGTGCCCTTTGCAAACCTTCAAACACTTGCTATTTTCCATTTTAACCAGGTACTGCTTGTTCCTTCACTCTTGCCTGGATGCCTGTGGCTTCTAAGTTATGTAGACATTTACCAGTACAGAGCAAAGAGGACTATTGATTAAATCTGTCTTAAATGATGAGGGAAATGCAGACCAAGTGCCAAAGGCCAAAGGGAATTTATCTTAAATTTTCTATTATGCAATTTATTTAAATGCTTCTTCATAGAACTTAAAACTATAAGGCTCCTGTTCCCTGTAAAGTGTTCATTCTACCTCCATGAAAGCAGATAGAACGTACCTACCACTCTTTCTAAAATAGGGCTTCCAAATGAAATCCATATATCCCTGTGACAGGAAAGACAGAACGGCTACTACATGGAGAAAGTAGGTGTCAACCACTTCACCATATGAAATAGCTTCCTTAACGAGGAAGGCGGGCATTTCTTAAAAGGCCAAATGCATTTGGGGATCTGATCTAGTTTGTACTAGCTTTGTTGTACAGTGACCTCATACCGCTCTTGACTGACTGGGTAGGTCACTACTGTGCTGCACTACGGCAGGACTACCACTACACTTATATCTGTCTCAAACATGACTGGATGCAAGCTATCCCATCTGGTATCCTCGTGCTTCTCAAATGCTGGAAAGAGCAAGACCAAGAAAAGTCTCAGCCAAAACCAGTTTTGTGAGAAACACCAAAATTTCTGTGCAACACTCTCATATTCTCATCTGAATTTAGTATTTTCAGTTATTTGTTTACAGCGTTCATAGTGTTTACACATGATTGCCTCCAGAAATGGCATATAATTATTCACAACTCAAATGTACAGAATCTGGCACCAACAGAATGCATCACTGCTTGTGCTTTCCAATACTAGAATTAAAACACTCATGTTCCTGTCTAACTCAACGAGCTTCCTCCATTTCACTTGTATGTATGAACACGGTGCTTCCAGATTGGATCTAGGATTCAGCCACAAAAAAGGTGCCTCTGTTGCTCCTTTTCGTCTCAGGAACAGATAATGACGCAGAATACAAGCTATGAAATGAAAGCTAGGAAATGAATTGTTTCACTGGTAGTCAGGAAACCAGAGTTTCTGGTAGCCAGTCTAATGTGATGGGAATTGCAAGGTAGGTGGAATCCTGCCTTTGCCGTCTACACAGCACAGTACAAACCAAACACTGTTCATTTTGGTGAGAATCGACTTCAAACATAAGGCAGTCTGTGCTAAAAACACTTAAACACATATAAACGTTTACAGAACAGATATGTGAAGGACTACAGCACTGTTCCAAAGGCTCTTCTGCTACGTGTTGCTCCACAGTCTTTATTTGTACGTGGAATTTTACACTGAGTAAACACAACTTTCACGTGAACTTAGATACAGCACTCGAGTAAAACTCAGGCTGGTTGCTTGAAGATGTTGTCTGGTAAGAAAATGTGATGAAATGCTCCAGCCTGAATAAGCACACCCACGCCAGTTTATGATTATTACCATAAATTTAGAGGTGGTTTGGTTTATATGTGATTAGAATGAAATGTAGCCAGGTGCTTACAGTTAGGCTGAAAAAAAGAGACTGCTTGTTACCAAAGGAGCTGATATCACTCGGCATGAAAAAAGCACGGCTCATTATTTATCACAGTTTTGTTCAACCATAGCCATGTTGGTTCAGGCATTTGCCTGAGTAAGCCATAAAAATACAATACAGGGTCAAAGAAAAATGTATTTTCCTCTAAAAAGATCATTGTCGAGGCGAAGGAAATGAAATCTTCTCTTTCTTGCATGACACCTATCAAATGTGGATTTCGTGTCCTTACTGATCTGCAATTTCTCTTTAAACAAATCTGGCATCACAAAGGCAGCAACAGGTTTCCTCTGGGAAAAATGGGGCGAGCAGATACTAATTTTGCTAGAGAGAACAGTTCATGCCATAAATATTCGCAGAAGAAATTTTTGTGGGAAGAAACAGGTTATCTTCTCTGTTACTACCGTGTTCTGCGTTTGGTACCATGCCACACTAAATTAGAGTCAGAATTATACCAGTGTTAATTTCTGTGACATCCTCAGCTATCACAATGTGACTGTATGAATGAAGGAAAATTCCCTGGTTTTCTGAAGTTCTTCTCCCACAGTATTTTTACCTCAAACCTTTAATGTGGGATGCTGAGCATCCGGGTAAATTCTGACATCCTGAAGTCTTATTTCCAATTTTCCTATGTTCTGCCATGGTTTAAAGCATGTGTTGTTATAAACAAAGGTTTTGCCAAACCAACATTACCCCTGTTTTTCCCCAAACCAGTGCATAGTGTGCATCCTCTTAGAAAGAGAATCATCCTTGTGATGAGGGTGGTGTTGCCCGGAGAAGGCCAGGCTGGATGGGGCTTTGAGCAACCTGATGTAGTGAGAGGTGTCCCTGCCGATGGAAGTGGGATTTGGAACTAGATGGTGTTTCAGCCTCAGCCTGTTTCTGTGTAAGCAGATACGTTAACAAACAACAAGTTTGCTGGGTGGTGCAGCTGATATGCCAGGGGGACCTCATGAGGTTCAGCACTGCCAAGTGCAGAGCCCTGCACCTGAGCAGAGTCAACCAGAAGTCTCAATATAGGCTGGGGGAAGACATGCTAGAGAGCAACCCTGTGGAAAAAGACCTGGGGCCGCTAGTGAAGAAGAGTTTCCTAATATCCAACCGAAACCTCCCCTGGCAGCTTCAGGCCCTGCCTTCTCATCCTATTGCTAGTTGTCTGGGACGTTCAAGGTCAGACTTGATGGGGCTCTGAGCAATGTGTTCTAGTTAGAGATGGTCCTGTTGGTTGTAGAGGGGTGGATTAGATGACCTTTGGAGGTCCCTCCCAACCCAACGCATTCTATTATTCTATGAAACATTCCTCTGAAGACCCAGATTGTAGCAGGGACTCGGTGCTACATAAATAGTAAGTGACAAGGAAGTACAACGTATTTTGTGGGGAAAAAAAAAGCTTAGTTATAGAGGTCACTAACCCTAGCTTTAAGGTGCATGACCAACTCTAACACACCCAAGCTAAATCCAGAGACAGTGGAGCTTGCTATACTTAATAGTACTGAGGATTCATCTCTAGAGCAGCTGAAAGCTGAACAGACCCAGTGAAACTCTTGCATTAGGTCTGCTGCCTGCTAATGAGCCTTCAAAACAAAACCAGTCAGCTACTATCACACCCCTTACCTACTTTTTAATCCCCCTCTGAAATACCAACCTGTTATTTGAAATAGAATTCATAGAAAGTGATCTTAAAATGTTCAGCAACAACACAGAATGTTTTGTCCAAAATAACTGTTAGGTAATCTTGTACAGTTAAGATCACAGAAAGAAACTGTAATTGCTGGGATCCACACGGCGGCACAGGCGTGTTTTTGTGGTGGGGTCACAAGTGAGGGTTTTAATTTGGAGGGCCGAGCGTGGTAGTTTGGGTTTTTCAGAAATGACAAACTACAAGCCTGCAGGTGTTGTGTTTCCATCCAAATCTTTTTATATGTCCATAAGCTCTTTCATTCGGGATTGGGAAAGCCATAACACAAAGGAAAAGAGACAACAGAAGTTGTACATTCTGCATCAATGAGGGGAGCTGCGCCCGTGCTTTTTGCTGGTTCTGGATTTGCATTCATGGCATCGGGTGGTAATTTCTGACTGCATTAATCAAGGGACGATGAAAGGGATATGATTTTATGTTGAGTGGAAGAAGAATACTCTGTTCACAAACTATTTTATGTTGAAGTTTTCTAATGTAAGTTGTGTCACGTCTGTATTTTTCTGTCCCTTTGTCTGAACCTATTTGTTATTTTTTGTTGAAACCAAAAGAGCTGGAGCATCCTTAGAAATTTAGTTCAAAATGAAACCAAGTGTGTTAACGCAGAGAGGCATCGGAGATTGGGTTTTTTTCCATGGCTATATGTCCAGTAATGCCCAGGACCTGTCATCTTCTGTGGCAGCGTTCTTTTCAGATGGCATCCAGCAACAGAGTTGTGGTAGCACAGATGTAAGCAGGAAGGCATTGTGCTGAAGAATGGTATTCTATAGTAAGAGCACTGGAGTCCCATACTCATTAAAGAATTGGTGCTCACACTGCTGCTGGAATAGAAGGAATGAAAGCTCAAATTTTTGTACAAATAGGAAAAAGTGATAGTAACAAAAGAAAATGGTATTCTAGAGGAAAATGTGAGGTTTTGGAAATCATGTTTCTCCGAAAAATCTGGATAAAGAACAAAGAAAATTAACTGACAAACCAGTAGATCTAGTATGTATTTCCATTCTCCATTTCCTGGATAGTTATAGTGATGTGCCTGAGTGTGACAGGGCTGCTGGGGAAGACCCCTGTGGTTCCTCTGCCGTCAGAAAGGGAGCACATGTGCTACAGTATTGAGTCTTGCTCAGGCAGTCTACCTCCCCAAGCCAGGCAAAGTCTGCCTGCACTCGAAATGCCTGGCTTGGCCTTGCTAAAGGAACAGAAGCCAAGAAGTTATAGGTGGCATTCTCTAAAACCTTTCCCATTTGCCCACAAAACTGTGAGATTGCTCCAGTTTCGTAGCACGGTAGCACTTATTTCTGCTTCATGGAAATGTGAAACTGGTTTTCAGTAGATTGGTAGATACAATGGGGTTCTCTTTTAATAACATACAGGGTGCTTAATTAATGGCAGGGCATTTCTCAGCTTGAAGTACTTCTGCTGGTGGAACATCTGTGCTGAGTGCATCGGGTCTGACACGTACGTTATCACATACTACCAGCATACAGCCTCGTGAAGAATTACTTGGGAAGCCTGTTCACTGAATATATCACCCGGAGTGAGGTCCTTTGTCAAAAAATGCTTCCAGCTGCTGTAAGCACATTCAAATAAAATTCTTTTATGTGTCAAGGAAATACCTGGAGCCCATCCATGAATGGCTGGGAACAGTGAGTAGTATACTACCAGTATCAGGTATCAAGAACCTGATTCAAAGTAAATGCTCTTTCTATATACAGAAGAGTTAAACATTCAAAGAATTGATCCAATTGCCTTCAGTGGAGGGTTAAGTCAGAAAAAACTTGTATCACACATTGTGGAATAAACAGAAGGGTTAACTGATACTTTTCTAACTCAAAATACAACAGTAGAATCTAGGGCAGATGATGAGTTTTGGAAGGAGGTTAGCTGTGAGTGGAAGAAAAAGACCCATGCCAGAGCAGCAGTCCCAGGAGAACTGCAGCTGAGTTGAGTTTCTTTTTCTGGAGGCTGCAGAGTTAAGAGAGCACAAGATCTGATCACCTCTCCCCGCTAGCACGCTGTACTATGCACAAATGTTCCTTCTGGTCTGGGTTTCAGTTTGAACTTGTTACTCACATTATCCTTCTATATGTTCTGTTTCAGCGGAGGACAGAAGGAATTTATAAATGCTAGATGTGATATTCATTGCTGTAGTAAGTTTCAAGTAGAGATAAAAGCTCTGTTTGGTTTGGAAAGCAGTCACAGGCAAAGTTGAGTTGCTACTTCAGTGCCAAGTTGAACTGCAAATACAGACTGATTCTCTTTACCCTGCCCACAAAGCACATAAACCCTTGAGCCAACTGAGGGAAGTCCCTATTTGTGAAAATTATTGTGAGCTTTTCAGTGCACGCAGTCGGAACACAGGTCCTCGTGTTTTTAACACAGGATTGTCCTCCAGGATTTTAGGAACATTTTAATATTGCAGAAACGCAGTCATGGCTAGGTACACGGATGTTTACAGGCTAGAACATGACTGACAGCTGGTAACAAAGCTTTGTCACACAGCTCTTTATAGGCTTGAACATACCTGTCAATGTCATTCCTGCTGTGGGCTAGCTGACACCGCACCACTGTGTAGCTGTGCCCCAGTGAGCTTAGATTTGAAGACAGAGTAAGTCAGAGGTAGGAAATAGGGTGGGGTTTTTTTAGTGTCTTGATAATCACTTCTGAACATTTTCTCCCATCGTTCTGTGGTGAAAAAGACAAGGAAACAGCCCAGCTTATGTCCTCTCAGGCAGCTCGTTTCTATGCTCTATTTTAACGCGACATGTACAATACTTGGTGCAGTCTTTCTCTACTTGATAGTTTTGATTTGTTTATTATGCACGATGCATTATTTTATGGGTCTTGCATCAGCTTCGTTTTCCCAGTAATAGTGCCACGCTTGGACATGGAGGAGTCCTTCCAGTGTCGCTAACAGCATGGTTAGCAACACAGTCATTTTGTAAAGGTGAACTCCAGCCCTTGGCTTGCATGGGGATCTGTTTCTGTTGAAACACAAAGCTGCGTACCAGTACATCTTTCACTGTATTTAAGAGTGAGGGTAAGGCTTTAAAATGCTTAACGCAAACACCAAGTTTATTTGGTGGCTGGGACTTTTGCTTACGGTTGGTTGTCGTTTCAGTGTCTCTTCCAGAAACACCAGTATCTTTCAGAGTAACTTTAGCTTTTGGGAAGACGGATGCATCGCATTTAGAAATAAATTGTTCCCAACTCTAAGTAGAGTATGCGGAGCATAAGGAAATGTGGCTTTGTCTACTGCGCAATTTCTCCCTCCTATCAGCGTTTATTTTCCATTATAGCTTTTGTTAAAGATGGTGCATCTGCCTAGAAAGATTGTAGATGTCTCTCCAGTTGCTGGAAGCAAGGTATTTTCTTGCTTACGGTCCACGAGGCAACATATTTCCCATGGAAAATGCGCTGACACCTGTGATGTGTGAGGGGTCCTTTGGCAGAAGACTCTGCACGAGCAGAATCTCATTCTGCGTGCTCCACCGCAGAGAGGGGTTTCGCAGCATGTGTTGGTGATGCAATGTTCCTTCTCAGACTCGTTTGCTCTGGACGCAGAACATGGCTGTATGCACTTTGACACTATCTGCCTGCCAAGCCCTACAGGGTAGAAGTAGGTAACACACTGGGCAAGAAATCAGTATTTGTAACAACAAAGGAATCGTGATGCTGATGTTAGAAAGGCATTGAGGACGACAGCTGTCTGCTTCCAAAGGTAAATGTCTGTATTTGCTAGCTTACGCTAGTCCGTGACTAGGCAAGCAAGTGGCGCAGAGTTGTAACCACTGAAAAACCTTTCTGAAATGTGCTCTGCTCTTTACTGTCTGCTCTACGGCTATGAAGAGTTGCTTATCTTGAGTCCCCATCCTCCTCGCTGATTTCAGTGGTGCAGACCACATTTCAGGGTAAGCAGCCAGTTGAGAAGCAGTTTATCTGGGAAATTTCTCTAGATTTTTGAGGTTTCCTTTCCTAAACATTAAGGCAAGCTTTAACTTTGGAAAAGGTCCATAGAAGAGCAGACTGAAAGAGTTTACAGACGAGTGCAAATTACTTGGATTTTTTCCAACTTCAACCTGGCTGTCTTTTCAGTTGGGTTTGTTGGTTGGTTGTTGTTTCTTTTCTTTTTATCAAAGTAATGCCTTGGTGTGTCAAAGGAAGCATTTGAAAAGGCATGTCTACTTATTTTTGGAACTCTGTAAGAGTCTGTACCAAAATTGAAAGTCACAGAAACATTCCCGCTCTTTCAAGCATCTTAATTTTCCACGAGCTGGTGTTTTCCAAGAGAAAAAGGTCAGAAGTTTCCGTGTGCCCTCTCAGTGTGAGATGCGCCGTTTTCTCCATGCGTCCTTCCACTTGTTACCAAAATCAACTGTAGCCATGGTAAAGACTTCTAATAATTACTATTCCACTTACTTGCCCTTTATATCGCTTTTTATGATTCCTGGTTTTGTTCTTTGTCAGGTGTTGTGTTTTCTTGAGTATGCCAGCACGCAGACTTTTATTATTCCAAATAAACGCTGTGGGCTTCTGCCTCTTAAGATTAAGTAGAAAAAATTTCAGTAGTACTTCCTGTCTTGCTAAGTGTGAGGTTGTGCAGCTGCAGGAGAAGTCACAATAGATCTAATTCATGACACTAGTGCATTCTTTTCATAGAATTTTGCAGATGTTACTTTCTGGTGTGGCTTTTTTACTCGGCTGGGCCTCACTTCTGTTGTCACATCTTGCACTTCAGTATGAAGTACTAAATGACTGTGGTACTCATAATTTACAGACAGATCGCCATCTCTCTTTTCTTCTTCCGTGCTGTTTTGGAAAAGTCCTGTTGCTTTCAAATTCTGACAGAATTCTTTAGAAATACAAAGTTTGGTAAGACTTGATTGGCACAGATTCCACAGAGGTAGGAGTGAGAAATGAAACCACTGATAACAAAACACCAAAATTTCCCCCAAAAAAGTCAGAAGCACTGAAAATGGTTAGTGCATTACTGAAGTAAGAAGTCTGGAGAGCGGATTGCCTGACAAGGAAATGCTTTGCCAAGGCACAGCGGGAAGGACAGTGTAGCGCTATCTCTGTTCAGGGTACTGTGTACTGATACTCCTCGCTTGTTTCCTGAAGCAAGGCATTCATTGGGATTAGGTAGTCACACCGAAGAGTTCTCTGCGCCGCTTGCAGAGGAGAGGCAAATGTCCCGATGTCTACACTGGGACAAAGTTGTGGGGGTGTGAAAAAGAGCCTCCGTGCAGGCACATAAACCCACCTACATTCCGCGAGTCACAGCGCTTGGAAGCCTATTGGCTCAGCGCTGACGAGCAGGAGGACAGAAGGAGACTGCAGAGCTCCTGACAACAAGCCCTCTTAGGCAAATGGGAGCCAGGGCAGCAGCGGCGATAAGCTGGAATCCCTGTCTGTGGTCCAGCATCCTGCATGGTCAGTACAGGGTATGCAGGGGCTGTACTGTGTAACCTACAAAGGGGTCTTACCTGCACATTTTCCAGGCAGTACGCAACACCAAAAGACTGACATGGTGACAGTGTGGGATTTCTCTGTGAGGGTGACAAAATCATAAAGAAAATAGGATACCATCCAGTCCTGTTTTTATGTTGAATCTGCAGATGTGACATGACTTCTGCATTCATTAAATAAATTTGAATTTCTCTCAAAGCAATACAAGAGATCTCTCACTTATCTTTCTCTCTTCTTCACACACATGCAAGCACTCTGCTGCTCTCCTCCTCTGGTAGTGGTACAAGAGCAATTTCTAGGATTTGGAATAAACACAACATGCACAGATAATGTTTTGAATTCTGAAAAGAATAAAGTTTGTATTGAAGATGGGAAAAAAAAAGGTAGCGTTAAAAGCACCCCACGATAATGTCAGTTACTGAGCTGTTGACTTTTCCTGCAGAAGGACTATCCCACAGAAATGTGTCACACGATTAGACAGAGGTACAGAGCGCCTAGTGTCTTTTAAAATTCTGGTTGGCTATTTTTTCCCCTGGAGAAATTTTGTCTTGCTGGGCATGAGAGCCACAGATCTCCCTTCTTTTTCCAGAAAGTGGACTATATTGACTACTGTTAACAAGCACCCCTTTAAACCTTTCCTTCAGAGAGCACAAGGATTCTTTTGAGGTCTGCAATGAAGGCTTGTTCTTCCTGAAGTTTATACACTGGGCTGAGCTCTGCCCTGGCTTGCAGCACTGTAACCCCAACGAGCAAGTTCAGCGGGGTTACGTGGGGATAACTGAATCTGACCTCCTGACTGTCATTATCATGAAAGTTTATTTTCTTACTTGGTTTATAAAGGTCCACTTGAAGGTCTTTTAAAGCTTCATCTTAGGAGCTTAGTTCATACTCTGAGCATTCCAGGAGAAAAGCTTAAAAGCAATTTGTTGATATAAAGCAAGGATATTTGAACAGCTATTCTGGAGTACCCTGGCGACAAATCACTTTTACCCCAGTACTGTGCAGAAGGGGCTGCCAGTGAATCCGGAAAAAGCCTGTAGCACTTACACTTCTTCATATGTACCCTGCAAGCTGGCTCTGGCCTCTCACTGGGAACTATAGATATTTCCTGTTTTGTAAGATTTCTTAAGCCAGCGAGAGAGAGAGGAAATTGGAAAGTATGAACTTCAGGCAAAATGCATCCGTTCAAGATATAGGATACTTTGGTTACAATAAGGCTGTTCTGGCCTTTGGATTAGTTTTGCTTGGAGAAGGCTTTCTGTAAGGACCTCTCTCCTCTCCAGTACATACAGCTGTATAGGAAGGGATACAGATATAACCAGAGAGGTATTCACTGGGAGACGTGTAAGGCAAACCATGACCTGCTCACCTATGGCAAGGGTGGATGCTTTATGTCATCAAGTTTATGGCAAATCTTCATAAAGACAGCTGGAAGCTACTGAAAATTGCTCCATTAAAATCCAGCTGTAAATAAAATCCATAATTTTTCACTGCAAACAGGTACTTTTTGTCACTGGAAACACATGGGCACACACACACAGAGCACCCATGTGAAAAAACCAGGTATTTCATTTATTTTTGCTGTCTCAATGCAGATGTGACAGTATGGGCTCCAAGAGCCTGAAATGCACCTCTGTAAGGGGCAATCAGGTACCAGGGGACTTATTCCTATGCCAAGGAGCAGCTCTTAATACCTTTTTTCTTTTACTTTTTTAATACTGTTGCCTAGTAAGTTCAGCAGTGTATTAGGTACTTCAGGGGGAAATGGTGGGTAACAGACAGAGGAAACGTTATTTCAACGTGTAAGTGGAATGATGAAAGAGACACTCACCTTGTGAAGGTTTGTTACAAACACTTTTTCATTTTTCTTTAATGTAAAAATTACTGCTCAGTTGTCACTCCTTTGCTAATTATCGGCTTCGAAAGGTTTGCCAGGGAGGGACTAACTTCACGGATAGCGCCCAAGATCCTTGATCTGTGGAGAAAAGAATAAAAAAGACCCCTGGCTAGCCCGAGTTGAAGGGGTAAGCAGAGGCTGCCAGAAAGAGATGGGACCAGAAAGGGATGAAATGGACAGAGGTGGTGATGTATAGAAGCGAGGGAGTATTGTTGGCTCTGACATGATGATGAAGTCTTAACTAGATAGGGAAAGACAGAGCTTGCGAGAAGAAAAATACTGGATAAATATGGGTCATGAATTTACTACGCACCTATAAACCTAATCTTGTTAATCCTCGGCATGTCTCTTTGGATACTGAAGACTGTAACTGGTACTGTAGCTGTGGAAATACAGTGCATGTGATGGTAAAAGCGTTAAACTTGCAATGTGAGCATGCATCTGAAAGTGTGTAAGCACCTAGTTTTCTTGTTTTTCGTGTTTCAGTGAAGACCACACTGAATCTTTACTGATGAACTTCCTTGTGTTGTTGTTTCTCTTTCTCAGTACTCACGTCCTTGGTACTCTTTTCCATCTCTGCCAATACTGCTATGTGTTGGCCTAGGAAAGGGAGATTAGTTCTTTGAGTCTGTTACAAGCATCCAGTTACTTCGTATGGAGAATCATTTAGTTTTAGTCTCTGTAGTGGATGGTCTCTACATAGCTACTTTTATTTTACACTGAGGCAGTCCAGATGAGTATTGCAGGCTGTCTAACGCTTGGGATTCTGCAAACGCTTGCTACCTGAAACTGTTCAAGTAGCTCAGACAGCTTTCCAGACCCATGCAGACAAAAGTTCCATTGAAATGAAAAGCTCTATTCATTTGTGAGAGAGGGAAAGAACCTAGCAAAATTTTAAAGGGGCTCTCACTGCATTTTTATAGCTCCTACAGAAGCCACCAGCTTTAGATAGAGTATGAACCTTGCTATCCTAATCGTTGCAGTGCTCTGCCCATTTCTTTAGTTCTTCCTTTGGACTTCTTTCTGATCCCGCCCAGGATCTTTTTAAAGTGTCTTCCTTACTACAACACTGCCAGGACACGGCAGAAACCCCTTCTAAACCTCTACATACATAATCCAGGAGAAGTAAAAAGGGATTCAATATGTAGGTAAAATCACTTACATGGGTGTTTGTAGGATTAAACCTAAGACACTCAATATTAGCTGTAAGGTTGTGCAGTTCCTGCTTTTTCATAGGCTTTGAATTTTAAGCTGGAAGCACTGATTTGGCACCTCTGTAACCACAGTGACTAAAATAAGGGAAGAAATATGGGCCGTGTAAGAGCTGCTGTAAGCTACTCGTGTTGCAAAACAGCGTACCATGTCGCTAGCATTCCTCCAGCTCAGCCAAGTGAAACCTCAACATCTCTTATACAAACTTGGATTTGTATTTTTTTTTGGTGGGTGTGGTGACATTTCACTCCTTTGAACAAATACCAAAGCTATGCGCATCTGTCCTATTGGAAAATTATCCCCTGGAAAAATAGAGCTTTCCAGGCCTTTGTTTCCGTTTTCACAAAGTATTGAGGCACACCAAAAAAAGAGGATTCTTCTCTTTCTTTTATAAAAACATAAATCTGGATGCTACTGAATAGTAATGGCTCTCCTGCCCTGACGCAGATCCGCGTTGGCCAGAGAAGCCAGAGGATAAATTTTAAAAAGTACACTCAAATCTGGCCAGTGTGCTGTGTTTCTGGAGACTTAGCCTTATTACTCTGTTTGGTTTTCCTGTGCTGTTGCTTCATCCTCACCATCTCCTTGATAATCTTTGCCTTCTTCTGGCTAGATTCTTTTCCATTCCAGTATAAGCTGTTGCTGCCAAAATCATCCCCATAACGCTCTATTGTAAATACTTTATTTTTCAGCATCCTGAATCTATCTGTTGACTTCCTGCCTACTCCCCACATTGTTGTCCTTGCTTTTACCTTAAAGGTGCTGAAAAAGAAGACAATTTGCTCAGGTCTAGACACTTTTCTTTTCAATTAATTTTCTGTTCCATTGCACAGTGCCTTTAGTGAGGCCGAGACTTTGGCTGTGGTAAGCAATGCGATTGAAGATGCCGGCAGATTAGTTGCCATTACCAACTTTGTAGGCAAGCTTGCTTTTGTTCATAGTGTGTATACCTTCCTCATGTTGGAACGATTTCCATGCCGAGCAAGGGTGTTAGATCAATGCTTGGCATCCTGAAGCAAAACCATATTTTAATATTTTAATGTCTTATTAATTCAAGTGCCTCAGCATGTGTGTGACGTACTCTTCAATATCATAAAAGCAATTTTTACCTGACTTGAGGGTCATAGATTTTTAACTTATGGCAACATAATGGTGGGGCTAAATAAATTCCTCTAACAAACACCTCCAAGTTCTGCCTCTTCAAACCAACAAACACAAGTTTGAAAGGAACGTGTTGTGACTCCAAAGAGTCTCGGAACAATCTCTGAGGAAACAACTCCTATCTGTTGGTTGACTCTTTTCTTGTGTAGAGGACAGTCCAGGGAGGATAATCATGCATAAGAGCATTCTAAGAAATTTTAAAAGCCTTTAAGCAATGTCGCTTGGGTATCAAGCAACATATTTTCCATGACTCAGTTCGGTAAAGGAGAATTAGGTAGCTGAAGCCAGGGAGATGAGATGAATAATGTGATTCAAATACATTCTCATGTGTTTGCTTGGTTTTTTACAGTGGCCTTGTAATATTACTTTAAAATCTCCAGCCAACTAAATATAGCTTGAGGCAGCATGATACGTGAAAGAGAAGAAAAGGCTTAGGCCAAAATCAGCGCGTGGAACTTTGGTGCTTAAGTAGCTTTAAGTGGAGCGCTCTGATTTATGCATGTGCCAACTGTTTGACAAAAGATTCAGGCAGCTGTTTTCCAGAATCTTCTTGTTGTTAGGAAGAGTATTTAGCCATAGCTGTTAAAGCGTCATACAAGTCCTGTCTTTATGATTTTGAACCTTGGAAAACAGAGAAAACAAACCACCTCGGTTTGCTCAGTAGGAAAATTTGCCAAAGACTCAAAATTGTATTGTTGCCCATTGCTGAATGCACAAATCACAAAGCACTGACGCCAACAGCTGTAGCAAAGAGAACGTGCCTATCCACGTGACCAGTGCATTAAGAAGAGCGATGAATGGTTTCACTTTGCGTACTAAGTGTTAATTGTTTGGCTTTGTGCTTCCTCTCTCAAACAGTTATTCACTACTTTATATTCCAGTCCTTCATGAGGAGACCTCTACTTTTTAAATGTTTTTCTTGTTTTTACTTTTTTAAAACTCCCTTTTCCTTTCTTCCCATAAGTATGTTAAAAGCACAGCTACTAGATATAGAGTACATTTCACGTTTGAGCAGATCCTCTGCGCTGCAGAGAATGGGAGGCTGCTTTGCCAAGTCTGTTTCCACTCGAGGATTCCAGCTTCTGGTTTTGCAAAGCCTCTGTGAATACGTTTTTCCCGGTCTGCGTTCCAGTAGCTTTTTATTTCCCGTAGCTGCGTCAAAAGCTGTAATCGTAAGGCTAAAGAGTGGAACAGGTTACTTTCTAATACGTGCACCATCTGGCTTTGCAGCAGCCTGTCTTCCTTGGCTTGGAAGTGGTTGCAGAGGATAGCAGTGACTCGGTTCACCTGCTGCTGCCCACGTGCCACATTCATATGTTTGAAGCAGGCTGTCAATGAAGAATTTACACTTTCTTGTGAAATTTTCTCTAGGATTCTTTTATGATCAGAGAAATTTAATTGCCATTTTCCAGAAAACTCTGGCTTCAGCAGCAATGTCCCTTGGCTCCTCATGCACCCTATACACTATATGCACATTGTACGTTCTTTCTTCATATACAGCTCTGCTTTTCTGGGGGAAGAAATGTCACTCTTGGCATTCGCCTGTTTCTCAGCATCCTGCGGACCCCTGGAATCTCCACATTGACAGGGAGCTGCAAATCATCTCGGTCAAGACAGTAGCAGCAGAGCTGCAGACCAGAGTGGGATAACTTTCTTTAAGTTCCAAGCTGCCACATGTACTCGCTCGGACTTTGTCTACGAAAATGAACCCAAGTATCATTCAGTCAGCATTGCTCATCTGTAATTCAAAAGCAAAGCAAACGGTGGGGTTGTTTGCCAGGTAACGCGTACGTTTTACTCCAGGCACAACTACAAAATCTTCCTGTGTGCATAGCTCTGAAAGCACACCTGAATACAGTAACGTAACTGCTGAAATTACGAGAGGGTCCCTTGATGTGGAAGCACAACCTGGACTGAGCCTTATGATTTATGTATTAATCCTTCTGGTAGTAGATTTACACAGGACGTCCTGCCGAGCAGTAACTAGTTTTAGTGCGGCTTATTGCATAGAAGCTCAAGGTTCTCTCTGCATTTGCGAACTTTTATTCCGCGTTCTTTTCTCGGTTGCTGCGCGATGTAAATAACCCTGGGGTGTTAGCACTAATGGAATGGCCTGTGTGTTTCTGAGCATTTGGCTTCACCTTTCTAACTCATCTGAGGCACAGCGGGGACTAGGGGGGAGATAAGGCGAAAAGAGGGCTTCTTGAACCATTTTTCCAGTCCTTGACGGCAAAAGAGTGGAAGGAATGCCCGTTTACGACTGTTAGAGTCAGCACAAAGAAGCAAGAACAGTAACAGAGGCAGCAGTCAGGTTTTGGTTTCCTTCCAGTGGAGTAAATAAATAAACAGCAAGCCAGGCGAAAGAGAGAGTGAAGTAAATGACACTGAGCAGCTAAAGGAGTTGCCTGGACAGTTCTTGCACACACTGGCGTATTTGGTTTACAAGTCATTAGTGCTGAAGGGAAAAATCAGGGTTGTTGGTGGGAAAGGCCAGAAAGGGTGAATGCTAGAGAACTCTTCTGGCTACAGAAAATTGTCCTTCAGTCTCAGCGTGCATCTTGGATCACACAACGCCAGCATGGACTCCTGAAAACACTGTAAATAGCACACGAATAACATGTCTTTAATTGTGACACTTAGAGCTACTGAAGTGTAACTAATCTGGAGAAGAACAAGGCTGCCTTGTAGGGCCAGCACACTGTTAATCAGCCAGGGTGGGAAAAACTGCATGTGGTAAGGCGTGGGATGAAGGTGAAGTGACTCTCTAGCCGTATAGCATGCGACTGCAGTCTGGCGGCGATTTCCTACGTGTAACTGCAGAAAGGTAAAGCAAACTTTCCACTTCAGCTTTCCCAAAGTCTCCATCATTTTAACCAAAGGAAGCCCTTTTAATCCCATCATAGGCCAGAGGTGAGGTAGTGACAGTGTTACAGATCAGCGGCTTCATCAGAGAGCAGTCAAGAGGGTCATAGACTGTAACAGCTACAGCTCTTTTTATACCTATAGTGTTTGTAAAATATGCAGGTTCGAGCGTCCTCATGCACTCAAACGTGGGTGGCAGCCAAGGCAGAAAAGGCCTTACTAAAACAAGTACCTTGGCTCATGGTGGAATCCTTTGTCATGAATATGTGCAGCCTAACACATTGAGAATTGCCGAGGGTAAACTGTGACAGTAAGAAGTTAATTTCTGTCAGCTGTTATTCTCATTGCTTGCCTTACCCACTGCACAAGGTATTCCAGAGCTTAGATTGCAGGATGTGAAAAGAGTTTGTCTGAAATACATACACTATTCCTGAAAGACTTCAAGCTGATCCGGTGCAGAAGCAGCCCTGAAACACTGCTGCCTGTGCTACTAACTAGCTGTGCTGCGTACAAGCTTGGCAAACCTGAGGTTGAAGGCTGGGTTCTGGACAGTCGGTACAACAACCTCAGTTCAAGAATTATTTGCAGTAGGGAAGACCAGTGCTCAATAAGGAGCTGGTCTGGCAATTACTTGGATATTTGGCATATGGCATTTCTTTCTCTGGTTGCCAAGGTACGTCTGAAATGTGCTTTGTGTGTCATTCTGTGGTAGGCAGGAGAGCATGCTCATAGCCCAAGTATCCATACGTTGTTATCCACTTGCTTACAAAGTCCTGTGCAGCTTGATCTGGGGCATCCTGCTGTGGCAGGGGGATTGCACTTGGATCATCTTTCCAATCCCTAGTGTTCTGTGATTCTTTGACTAAGATTAGATGTGTAGATTGGCAATTTCAGGCAGGTCATTTTAGGGGAAGATCCCATGTGCACTTGTGCTTCACTGTGCTAAACACCTTTCAGGAGACTGTTTCTTTAATGTCTCAATATCACAAAGATAGTGAATTCAACATATTATTAGTTAAGGCAGAATTTCAGATTTCTGTTTTTGTGTATTGCTCTTCCACTTGTCTGGTGGTCCCTCTTGCAGCAGCTGATGGGGGCGATTTGGTGGTTGACAAAGTATTCTGCTCTAATCTACGAGATGCAGTAGAGGAGATCTCTGTGAGTTGAAAGGGTAGCTCACTGGAACTGATGTGGTAGGAGCCAGTGTTTCTCTCGGTAGCAAACACGGTAAAATTCCTGTGGAAAAAAATGCTTCCATTAAAACTCTTTTTTAAAAATTTCTCCAAAGAGAAAAAAGGAACCTGGTTGTGTGTATCTCAGCTTCGATATCATGTGGAGTGATGCAGCTCCCATTTCCCCATGATGTTGATTCACCCAGTATTGGGAAAGATTCCCTCATGGGTGTCAGCATCACAGTACCTCATGCTAACAGCCCTCCTACCATAAGCAGTGTGGATGCATCACAGCAGAGCGAAAAGTAGAGATGCCAAGATGCCTCGTAGCTAGTGTCACTGACAGACTGTCTTCTGGGAAGTCTTGCCAGATGGCAGAGGTTAGAGCAGTCCACGAGTTGAGAGCAACAGAAAAGCAGGGAGCATAGCCAGCTCTTCATGGTGTCCTCTTTCTGCTTCACTGAAGCAGGTTATGTAACACTTGGTGTTATTGTCACACAGTCTGAAAGGATGGCTCCCGGTGCTGCTGCTGTGTCCTCACTGTTCCTCTCAATAACGGACAGAGACCACGATCCCAGGTGGGGCAAAGTGCCACGAAGTACCATGAAGGAACTGATAAGCCCCACCTGATTTTTCATGTGAGGTCTAGAGTTAGTTGTTGCCTTCACAGAAAAAAAAGTGCTGTTACTGTGTCACCATCAGAGAAAGCTAGCGCGCTGAAAACCCGTCAGACGTATCAGCCAGACTTCGACTGCCATAGGTCTCATTTTATATGGGAGCGTTTAACTGCATTCAAGAGGATTCTAGCTGCTTTTCAAATAAAATTTGATGTCTAAATACCAGAGAGAGAGCATATCTTACTTCCTTGTGTTTCAGAAGCAAAGGGAGTTCAGCCTAAAATTCATTTGCAGACATCTGTAAGACACATTGCTATGGAATGACGATAGAGGTGATCCCTAACTTGAAGGAGGCATTTTCTTTATTACGAAGCTCAGATACCGAGGCTCAAAATTGAAAACCCCAGCGCAGCCACATGCCAGACGTTGATTTTCTGTTGCCAGTGAACATCTGCTTGATGTACCGAGACATCTTGTAATTCGGCTCCACTTGGTTGCTAGACCAGCAATTGAGAGAGGGGTGGAGGGGAGGAGGACAAACAGGCTTTCTTTCTACAAGCTATAAACAAACCAAAAACATGTTTATTTCCATAAAGGGTGGAAATAAAGATTCAGAGTTCAAAAGACATTCGGTTTCAGCACATTTCTTCATTGGAGCAATCTGTTTGCTTTTCATTTGCAGTCACCTATAATCAAATGTATTTTCTGGAGGAAAGAGATTTTTCATCTGCTGAAATTAGAGGGTTAATGACTAGAGAACACTGCACCTATTGATTTCTTACACGTGTGAATGACAAAAAAATTCCTTGCTAAAGCAATTGTTCAAAGCAGACAGATTAAATGTACTGTAATCTGTTGTTCTTAGAAATACTACTTCTCAACAGGGTTTTTAAGTCCACTGCTTCCTGTGGGCTGTAATTTCCAGTTTCAAAAAGATCTCAGTCAGCTCTGCACGTCATTGCAACAAAATCCAGTTGGGTCTAGACCTTACCATGACTCCGGTTTCTAGTTTTGAGTGACAAGTATCAGTCCTGCTAAGCAAGCCTTGCTTTTTGCAGGTCCAAACCACTGTATTTCAGAACCTGTGACAACCTAACGAGCCGTCTGCTGCTGTCTGCTCAGACAGCTTATTGATGCATCTCATACTTGCAAGGATACACAAGCTATCTCGTTTTGCCTTCAGTTTGTCTACTTTATACTTTGGGCAAACTTTGGGCTTAACTTCCAGTTAAGGCATTGCTTAGAAAATTTGGATGCGGGGCTGCAGTCAATAGGTCTGCTGAGGATTTCTAGCCACAGCTTAAAGGTGCATCACCCTCCTCAGTCAAATAACACAGAATCCCTTTTCTAACCTCTTTTCTGCCTGGGATGTTTTTCCCACTCGAGGCAACGTCACATTCTGTAAAGCCGCAAGGGACTGTTTCATTTGTCTCATCGTTTTTGCCACATAAAAGGCCAAAAGAGCTCTGTGAATTAATTTCTGTAAGAAAAACACTTCAAAAGATGTTTTGTAATGGCTTATCCAAAGAAGGAGGAGGGAAGACCATTCCATGCTGATGAATGGCCTATTCATCATTCCCAATATTTGCTCTAGTATTAATGTGATAGCTTAGTACATGGCTGGATGAATGAAAAAAACCATTATCTACTTATTTCCTTTTTGAAGAAAGCCCATCTGACCAGTTAGTTATGGTGGAAAGATGGTGTTTCTGCATGTTCTTATGATTGATATGCTTTTCCCCAACGTCCAACAGCAATCTCCCTCTCTGCACACTGAAAACAATTAGTCGTTACCTACCTTTTTGTCCATTTCTGGTGGGAAGTGTTTAACACAGCATCAGGAACCGTGTGGAGAGTACTACCTGGTTTTGTGAAACTTATTGTCACCCCAAGTAAGTTCTACTGAGTATTTTTGCATTTCTTGTAAGCAGACATCCCTCTTTCAGAAGACGCGTTAAAGTTCCAGCCTCCAAGCTTCTATTTCTATCATTTCACTGTCATCTCTTTCACAACGTATGCCAACAAACACCATTCCACCCTCATTAACACCCTCTAGATGTTTAGGTTATTCTTTTAGGGTGCTTTGTGTCACAGCAATGATAGATTTTTTTGCTTATAGAAATCAGGGCAACTTAATTCTACCCATTTGGCTACAAAATGACCTGTGAAATATGCTGCACTGTGTATGGAAAATGTATTGCTCCTAAAAGGCTAGGAATGAACAGAGGACATTTTGTCCTTCTAGGCAATACCAAAGAGAGAGTGAGTCTCAAAAGAGGTTAGTGTGTCAGCCAGAGCACAGCAGGCAGCATTGCCTTCGAGCGTGTACTTTTGGACTATCTGTGTGTTGCTCTACAGATGAATGCATACGAATGAGCACACAACAGAACGATGCCAAAACTTGATGCATGATGCCCAGTAAATACATTTTTACCAGTGTGCAGTGCATTTTAAAAAGTCTTAGATTCACATGTGTGAACCTGTGTAATAGCAGTCTAAAAATGCCCGTAAGAACAGCCATGTGGTTTAAATACACTGTCAATATGTGCTGCCATCACAAACCAGCCAGTGAGCGTGGAATTGAAAGTTTCATCCCCGTGTCTGGGTTTGAATTTTCCACACTTTTGGCTTTAGCTATCTCTGCACCTTTCCATGGAACACAAGAAAAAAAATAAGAATGCACATTCAGGCAAATACAATTTGCTCTGAAAATGGTTCCTAAAAGATTTAACACTTAGCAAAACAGCACTGCTAGCATTTCTTTTTGTTTTTAAAGGCCTAATCCAAAATCTATTTAAAGTTGATGAGAATGTTTGTATTGAATTCCATGTGCCCAGAACTACTTGTAAATGCAAAGGAATCGCTTCCAACTGGAAAGAGACATATTAAATACACGTATATAATAACTTACATGTAGAAATACATCTAAGTGGTTTTTATGAGAAACTCAGATTCTTTTTAATAGATTCTTTCACAGGAGCGTTGTGACCAATTTCTCCTCATTAATTTCCCAGCATGTGGGCAGTAGAGCAGTATGTTTTCCTCAGAAGAGGGGACCACAATAGATACAACAGACAGACACCTACCGTTTGTCAAGTCTCAGGATACATGCATTACACCACTTCGGAATCAGGCCCACTCGCGGGTTTGCCCATAACGGGGTACACTCAGCAGAATCACTACCAGTTCTCTTTCTTCCTTTTTATTTGAACCTTCAAGTGTCACCTTTGGGAAATTCCTGTCATTACTGCAGCAGCATTTGAAAATGGATCGAGGGTGAACGTGTGAGGCTGGACCCTTAGCAAGATATTCCTGCTGTCTGTTAGATAGCTCTGCAGCTGTTCTGAATAGCCTCTCAATGACTCCCTTTCCTTCCATTGGCATAGGAGCTTCGGCATACTGACCCTAAACTTGATAGCTGTGCGCGGACATCTCGGTGGTGCCTTGCCAGATCAAAGGCAGCTAACGGAATGAAACACAAATGCTTAGGAAAGTATCCAGCAGCTAAGAAGCAGATAAACTCTGTCAAAGGATCATTTGTATAATATTACAAACATACAGACTTATCTATGAATTATATCTTAGAGAGAGTAAAGAAGCAAAAAAGAAAAGCAGTAATGCAGCAGTGGGGAAGCTCTGAAAGAGTTTACTGATTCCTCAATTCAAGACTAACTTCAGTCCAACTTTGTATTAAATAATAAATCAGGGAGTCATTAAAAAATAAGTGAATTGAGGAGTATTTTTTTTGAAGTCCTGTTTTGTTAAGAGTGATGCACGGTTTGTTTTCTTAATTAGAACCAAGAGGCTATAGTTAAGGCCTTTGTGTGTCGCTGCAATAGACGCTCTTCGTACAGAACAGGAGGGAAAAAAAAGAAATGTTGATTCCTGCAAACAGGAATTTAATTTGTGACCTTTCAGGCCATCATCCTCCCAGATTCAAACGTGCTCCTATTGCGTTAACCGACACAAGGATTTACCTGGTCCTGTTGTCCTGTTTGTACAGTTTGTAGTACATCCAGTCTTTTTTGCTCGACACTATAAAACATAGACATTACAGCCCACAAACTTCAAACCTAACTAGCACCAAATTTTAGGCTAATTCAGGAAAGTTTGCTGTCTGTGCTAGACTAGATTGATACACTGCACATCTGAATATTGTAGTGTTTGGTGGCCTAGCAGTGGTTCAGGTATCACAAAATCATATGGAATCCATGTTTAACTGTAAAGGGGGGTGTTTATTGGTAGGAATATTTTAATTACAAATCCATGGAATAAGTGTTTTCGTCTTGATTTCAGTTTGAATTAGATGCCACTTATTACAAAGATTGCTTCATTGCGTCCAGAAACTGTCTGTTCTTAAGACGCGTTTCTGTTGCACGCCACTACACCGTTCTTCAGGTCGCACGGAAATCGGTGGGAAAACTTGGCATTGCAAACGTTGTGCATTCAGTTGTGTTTTTCTGGCCTCACACTGAAATAGGGCATAACATAGCCCACACAGATTTTGCAGCATATGTGCTGTTTCTCACAGTTCCCATGAGTTAGGAATTGTACCTGGAGCTGTTCTTACAAGGGTAGAACACACTCTGCAATTCTAGATAGTAAATTGCTAAGCAAATATCAAAGCAGAACGTATTATCTCATTTGAACAACGAGGGAAGTAGATGGAATATATTGTGTGTAAGCTTGAGCTGCCGAAAATTGAAGGACTGACTGAATTTTAAACTTGAACAAACTATTTGTATAAGAAAATACCACCAACTTAGTGTCACTGAATTCACAGATTGTTCGACAACTTGAGCAAAGGTAGACAAAAGGAAGCAGAAATTTGAAGCATATACAGTTTCTAGCCAGGTTGTTCAATGCACCCGGTGGTTTGGGCTGAGACTGATTCTCTACAGTCACAGAGAAAGACTTGTTGCTGTTTGGAAGAGGTTTTTGCACTCGTCGTGCCAAGCGAAAGAATAATCTGTCTGTAACTGATGGCAGGTACATTGCTCTCTCCTAGGGCACAGGGAAGAGCCTGTTACTGTTTATTGCTCTTTTGCATCCAAATATGTTGAAGGTTTTCACTCTGGCTGAGTGTTGGTAATGGTAATACTGGTTTAGCACTTGAACTAGGAAATAGTCCCGTATGAAGATGACTAGGAAATGGTGGCTATACAGGAACAGAGGGGTCTGCCGACTTCTCGACAAAAAGAAGGTCTTGTTTATTTGAACTAGGTTTCACACATTCATTTTGTTTTGGCGGCTACTCAGTTGCAGTAATGGACACGTACCCTTTTTCTGCTTCCAAATCTACTTGGCAGTTTTATGGGTTGTTTCTTCATTGCTGCTAGTTTTTAGAAAGCACTTTGGACAATCCAGTTGAGACTGACCATTAAAACTACCCCGTATTTCCTGTTAGAATTCCCTGTTAAGAGTGTAGATTTTAGCTTTGTTATATTTCTGTGGACTGTGTAGATTATTTACGCTGAGTACAGACAAAATTTGCTTCAATAATATTTAAAAAGTTTCTGTAGTTTTCTGGAGTTATGATAAATATGTAAGTGATGCTGCTGGTGTTAATATCGTTTCTGCCGGTTCTGTTTCTTATTTAGAAGTATTAGGTACATCGTGGTCATAAGAACTGCAGAAAATTGCAATAGGTAGTTATGTGTTAGTCCTCTGGCAGGAACTCTGAGGTGCCTCATGGAAAAATTGTACTCAGCAACTGTGGAAACTAAAGCTCCTTTTCTTTGCTGATGGCAGCAAAACTGAATCAACTAATTGACTCTGTCTATATTTTTACAGTTGGATTCAAACATGTTCTGCAGTTGGGTTTTACGCTGCCTTTTTTGGGATTTATGCTACAAGAATGCACTGAATGCACTGCCTTTGAAAATGGTCTGATCACTGTTATGCTGTAAGTAATACTCAATTTACGGTAGGTTAGAAACACAGTCAGTCTAAATATACTCTGCAGAAATAAGGGAGTTCTTCAACCTGGAGAGTTTCTCTGCTTGGAACTGAGAAACAACACACAAAAAAGAAACTGCAAACAGATGTTTGGCAATTTTTTCAATACCTAGACGAAGGACACACAAATTATGTGTGTGTAAAACCCGTGTGAGACAGGGAGCTTGGACATTTACAAAGTACTATCTTTGAAATCAGGATGGGTTTATTAATTCTTTCATTTTAGGTATTTTTGGTTGAAAACAAATTTAATGGCGTGACAGATTTTTATTTTTTCAGAACATTAAAATGACTCCTTAGAGATTCCAGGAAATTATTTATTCACAATAAATTAGAGCTGCTGAAACTGCCAGCCAGACTGTCTGCAGCAAAACTTACAAATGTTTTATTGTCTAGTATCATTGAAGTCTGCCAATAAAAGTGGGGCTCGTTCTACAGTCAGTGAAAGATTGTACTCCCTCTCTGTAGGGCTGCTTGTCTAGCGTCCGCTCGTGTCGTGTGTGTTTATGCATGTGTGTGCGCTGACAAATGCGCGTTATCTAACAAAAAGGAAAACCCAAACAGACGCAGTCAAGGATAGAGTACACGGACGTTGCATTGCCCTGTTTTCCCTCTGAGCCCTGTTCCCAAACCCAGCACTATACATTCTCTTTTGACGTTTGGAGAGCAGTGTAGGAGAAAGGGACCTGGGGGTCCTGGTGGACAGCAGGATGACTATGAGCCAGCAGTGTGCTCTGGTGGCCAGGAGAGCCAGTAGCATCCTGGGGTGGATCAGAAGTTATTGAGGCTTCCTCAAAAACACTGCTTAAAATTAACTGGAATCTTTTCACTAGCCACACCAAAGTAACCTTTGGATACCATCCAGACCATTCCCGTAATGGGCCCACACTGACCCAGGGCTTTCTTTTTAGATGTTCCTTCTACCGCAGTTTTCTCAAACTCTTGGTAGCTTTTCCTCCTGACAGTTGACTTAAAGAAGTACACTACTTTCATGTTTCTAATCCGAACAGCAAAAAGAGGTGGATCTGCAAGGTTATCCACTCTGTTGGCAAAGATGCATTTTCATCTCCCCGCTTTGTGCAGAGGCAAGCAAATCATCACCAATGCATTCACAGCTCTCCAAGAAAAAGGAAGGCTTTTGCTCAGTTAAGCCATTTAGCACACAGTGTAGTGGAATCTGTGGAACTTGATAGAGAAAAAGGAGTCTCAATCTTTCTAGAACCTGGGCTACGCACAGGAATTCCACATTGAATGGAATAGTTCCCAGGGGATGTGCTCTGTTTTTCCCTGCACGTTCAGAGAAGAGTGAAGCTTATTTCATTTCCCATTTCAGTGGACCTCTGAGAAAGGTTCCTGAAGGGGCTTTGTAAAATGTGGGTAGGCTGTAGGAATCGTGCTACAGTTCTAGCAAGTAGTTTTTAGCTTCTCCTAATGGCGCTACTATGCACCCACAAAGAAGAGGAAAGAAAGGGGATGAATAACAGGCTACCCATGTTCTTGTAGTCCTCACAGCAAAACTTGCTGCCTGGAATTTGTGGCTTAATTTCACACTTCAAATGCTTTGAGCACACAATCCTACTTGTTTCAGATGTCAAACAGACTTCCAGATGCTTCCCTTTGCCCAACCATTTTTCTTTTTCTGAGAGGGACATTATTGCCTTTGTGATGCCAAAACACGGTCCAAGAAGACCCATTGCTTTAAGATTAAAAAATATATTTTGTGATGTATGAAAGTGAAATGGATGTTTAAAATATCCCTTCCAGAGAACAACATAGGAAAATAGCAATAAAGTAAAAGTAAACCAGGATGCCCAGGTCCCTTTCTCCTACATTGCTGTCCAACAGGTTAGTCCCTACCCTATATTGGTCCCTGGGCTTGTTCTTGCCCAGGTGCCAGTCTCTGCACTTAACCCTTGTTATATTTCATTAAATTTCTCCCTGCCCAGCTCTCCAGCCTGTCCAGGTCTCGTTGAATGGCAAAGAGGAAATGGCCTCAAATTGCACCAGGGAAAGTTTAGGTTATACAGTAAGAAAAACTTCATTGGAAGGGTCATCAGGCTGAATTGCCATCTCTGTCAGTGTAGAAAAGTTGTGCGCATCTGGAGCTTAGGGACATGGGTTAGTGGTGGCCGTGGGACAGTTGGGTTAGTGGTATGACCTTAAAGCTTCCTTCCAACCTAAATGATTCCATGATTCTACGTAAAACTGCTGAAATTCCAAGACAAGAATGGTAATTATAGAAATATTAGGTTAGTAAATGTACTCCATAGAGAAATTCTTACTGGAACTTTCTGATTACATTTTGCATCACGTTCAGAAGTTCAGTAATTGCTACCTCCACAATGTTCCTAAAGCATCATAAAACCTCATTGCAGTACAGAGTTGTTATTTCACTACAAATTTAGAGGAGGACATTTGACAAAACCTTTGGCTTGCGAATATTTGTCACTCCTCTGTAATAACTCTTCCAAAATTATCAACCTGAGATGCTACGTGGATTCCATTCTACCAGATGCCAGCTTGCACATGCAAAGGGTATCTTTTTCATCATTTCTGTGGTGGTTAGTACTGTAGGAGGTATCATCACACACTAAAAGCTTGTTATAACTTTCAAAATCTGTCTCTGTTGTATGAATGCTCCTATTTACTCCTCCAAGAGTTGGAGGACTTGGAGAGTTGTGGTGGGAGACTGGGAAGAAAGAGCACATTTCAGGTCTGAGCAGCACACAGCTCTAGCGTTTTGAGGTTCTGGGCGGGTCAGGTTTCATATGGCTATTTCGGTACTCTGTACAGGTAATGTGTGCTACAAGTTTAGCCTATCTCCAGTGGCTGGCACTCGGAATTTGAGAGTCACTGCTTTTGGGTGGCTCAGTGAAGGAAAACATCAAACATCTGCTAATAGACAGGCATTGTGTGTCTTAACAAATCACTAATCAATGGTACATCTTGCCAAAGTTAGTACTGGTATCTCTGATGACCTTTGTCTTACTCCTCCTAGTGATAATTCCTACAGAACCTTAAACAAAGCCTTTTCAGTGCTTTGCGCTACTTTTTCTTCTGTTGCATAAGGGAAAACAGCCACTCTTTTCCATTGCTTTGAAGGAAAGTAAAGGAAACCTACTTGCAGTAAGCTGCTGTGGTTTTCAGTCTGCAACTGATGAGCCTTACAGAGGCATACAGCATCACAGCAAGAGACGTAATAAAGTCCGTGCTTTTGAAGTAGTGGGACGTTATGGAGCCGTGCAAACAGGTAGATAAACAGGCTTGTTTTGGGAAGTCTCATCACAATCTTTCTGGTTAGTTGTGCCCATAAGAAGGAGCCACTACAATTTTAGCTGCTAATCAGGAACATCATGGGATATTTTTTTAAGTATCCTAAGATGTTTCCCTGGAAAGAGTAGACTACAGCAAACCTTCTGTTACTGTTTCACCAGGTTTTGGACACCCGTTTGATCTAGTAAGGAGTATAGTGCTGCCGAGGCAAACAGCAGCGTGGTGAAACAGAGTTCCTGCAAATGAGACGTACCAGCTTCCACACGTACGAACAAGGGAACTGAAGAGGGTTCATGGCAGCCCTTACTACTGTAAGGTGCTCCTCCTTCTGCTTTCGGCAGAGTCACAAGCCATTGACAGTTCAGACTCAGTACTAAAATGGAGACTTGCAAAGCAACTGAAAGGGAACTCCACAACAATGATGGAAAAAGCTTGAGGATTTATTGTGGAAAAGCAAGGCCAAGTCTGCCTAAAGAGCTATTCAGACAAGTCATTCTGCAGCCCTTTGTGTTACTCCATACTGTAGCTATTGAATTCAGTTCTATAGCTAACAACATAAAATTAGAATTCTAACACCATTCTTTACTTCACCTACCTCGGCAAGTGCTTCCAGCCTGTTCAGTCAGACTTGCCTCAAGGAGAGCTGACCACCAACTAACTAGTCCTCCCTGTGCCAACAAGCCCTGTTCCTCTGCCGGTGTGGGTGGAGCGCCTGTGTAAAACAATCTTCTCGCCATGGGAGGCTGTACCAGTCTTTGTGAGGGTGGCATGACTGACCCACTTTCTTGGGAAAGCACCTCAGCGCAAGTCCTGTGAGCACGTTCCAGAGCTCCCGTGTTCCCCGTTCGCCCAAAACACCGATTCCTTGGCAGCTTCCTCCCCTGCACTGACAGTGCCTCTTAGAGCCTCTGTCCTGGTTGCTGCTGTTAAGCCTGGTGATGTGGGGGCTGCTGTCAGTAATGGGGAAAGAAACCCAGGGTGTTATTTTCAGCAAAGTATGCTGACGGTAGCTCAGGGAGTGCAGCTCCAAGTACAAAAACTGCCCAGGTGTTCGGCAATGGTAACATAAGCCATGACTATGCTGCCACTGTCCTCGCAACAGCAGAAGTCACTGCTGAGCATTTGCTTCACAGGGCTAGCAATGCTCAGCCCTGCACGGACAGGCCTGAGGGGAGGCAGTTTGCCCATCCCCATCCCGTGTTTACTGAAAAATAGATTCTTTACAGAGAAACAAGGAGCAACCAACACCTGTGTGCAGTGAGTTTGCTATTCCTTGACCAGTTGATCTTCAGCGCTCACTTTTTCCTGCGGATAACAGGGAATGATTCTGTTAATGACACGAATCGGAAAGAGGCAGAACTTCATTTTTCCAAAGCGCAGAATTCAGGCTCAGGAGGGAAGTGCGCTTCGTCCACAGTGCTCAGAGAGCTCTCAGTTAGGCTAACTGGATTTTAATTTTCTTTATACTTGAGAAAAAGGGTTGGTTTGTTGATTCTTACAAAAAGTGCCAAACAAGAATCTGCTCCCTCGCAGTAAGCTGGTGCCAACACAGAAAGGGAAGGAAACACTGAAGCAAGTTTCCCCTTGTAGTACCAGAAAACAGCTGTTTTGAAGTAAACATTGAGTGAACACCAAAGCAACTCTCCCCTGCCTGGGTGTGCTAGGGCAGAGATGTCTATGAAATACTGGCCTCCTATTAGCCACTCGTTTAGCTTGTCTAAGGAACATATACTCCCCCCGGCTGGTACTTTTGCTTACCAAACGACCTGGTGAATTCACCTAGGATGGCGCTCAGAAAGCAGTTCAAATTTGAACTCTTTAATAATGAGTTTCGGTATCGAAGTAACCTTCAGTTCTTCCTAAAAAAAGGATCCATTCCCCACGGCATGTGGTAGGCGGAGAGCGCACGAGTTCCGTGAGTTTCAGAGGCCAAACATTTCTCAGTATAATTGTTAAATGAAAGCAAGTCGGGATTTATGTTTTTACAAACTACAGGAAGAAAATGATTTCCTGTAACTGAATTGGTGACACGTGGCAACCTAAGACATGTGAATTCTGAGTATTTGTTTCCTATGCCTCTAATTACCTGCAAGACTTCTGTGGTTCTGCTGTTCTCTCCAAAGAACTTGGGGCCCTTCGGACCTTTATGCTGGTCGTATTTGGATGTGCCAAGTAAGGGTAACCTGCGTGTCCAGTCTTCGGATGCTCTTAGCGCGTTGTGCTCTCAGTGTGCCGGTAGGACTCGTAGCTTTCCATTTCTAAGCTTTCTGAATGGAGTTCTGGATGTTTTGTGATGAACTTGACAACGCTTCTGTAACAAACCAGCACTTGCCTTTCTGAAATAAGGGCCTCTGCGCAGAGTTTCAAAAGCCCACAATCGCGTGCAACTTGCAAGCGGTCCCCAAGCCCAGCAGGGTACCTAGCCACAGCTTCCTTCAATTTGTGCAGTCTCAAAGTGGTGTTGTGGGCACAGGTGGTGTAAGAGCCGCTGTTCCAAAGCTTGTGATCCAACCTAAGAAACCTGTCTTCTGAGCCCTGTGGGCTGTGTAGCCCTTGCTGGAGAAATTTTGAGGAAGAACTTGCAGCATGAGGTAAAAGACAGACTGACATGCTTCACAGAGATCTCCTGAGTTGTGGGTCTAGGTTGCCTGTTGCTGTCACTAACCAGTTTTCACCAGGGCTTCCACGACACACTGTGTCTTTGCTTTTCAAAACGCTAACAGGCTCCTTGTGGATGGGATCAAGTGACTGCCCTGTTCCCTTCACCTGTGAAATTTCAGAGACAACTTGAAAAGGGCCATTGTTTCCCAGGAATGCCTGGCCTAGTCCAGGAAAGAAAGTCTTCATTTCAGCAGGAATTTGGAGTCTGCTCGAGAAGGACTTGCAGTTAGTAGGCGAAGGCTGTGGCACATTCATTACACGTCTGAACACTTATAGTGACTTTCTGGGTTCTTTGGCTTACCCCTGCTGAGCGGGTGGGAAGGAGAAGGAGGGTTTCACCACTAGGACCAGTGGGTGTGAACTATGATTAGCCCTCCACACACAGGCGTCTCTGTTCTTGGTTCTGTCCTAGGCATTTGTAGCGCTTGTGTGTTTCCATGTGAATAAGCCTGTGTGCTGCATGAGCTCTCCGGAAAATGCTCCCCACAGAATACGCTTGTGCTTGAATGCAAGGAAAAGGTGCTGCGGACAGGTTAAAGTTCAGAGAGATGATGCCTGCTTCACCGCATTAACAGTAGTCCCTTCTGGGGAAAAACTGGGAGTAGAAGCTGTGAGAGTAACTCTGGCATTTTTAAAACCATTTGAATCGCAAACCGCTCGCACAAGAGTATGCTGAGACTACCCAACCATCTTACTGTCCGAGAGCCCTGCTTGGCAATCTTTTGGACTAGTTTTTACAGACTGAGCTGAGAACGTTGTCAGGACGGACAAATGCTAATACGAAGCATAACATATTGTAGTCCTTGTCGGGAGTACACGTCTTTAAATCTCGAATGCATCGCACAGTAGATGCAGGACATGCAAACACGAAAGCACCAAGTGATGATGAACAACATTAGCAATTTGTAACCAGATGGGTCAGGGGAATGTGGGTGACTTCTTCAAAGGGTTTTTCAACCTGTTTTTCAAAGGAGGGAGGAATCTGACCTGCATGTGAACTGATGATAATAAGTGCTGTGCCAGCTGAAACCCTGGAAATTTTATTTTCTGCACAAATACTTTTTTCCCCTCTGTTTTGGTTTCAGACCTCATTTACTCTCCAAATGGTAACACTCTATTGACGTGACATACCCTGATTGTAACTGACTGACTGACTGACTGTGATTGTTTCCTGGAAGTATGGGCCGGAATGTAATAATAAAGCTAATAAGTAATGTGTCTTAGAAAGCTTGGGAGGATAATTTATGACCTCTTGGATTTTATTTATTTTTTTTTAAGAGACATTTCCTGTGATCTGGCTTAAAGAAAAAATTGTGTCACTGCATGTCCTTAGACCCTGGTATAGATGGCACACAAAAGGAAGCTTGTCCTTTTGGGACCTGGCTCTGAGTCAACTACAGACAACAGAGACATACTCTTTTGTGGCTGCTAAAGTTCAGGAATTAATCTTGGCAGGCTTAGGCAATTCCCTAATGCAGCATCCACATTACCAACTTCAAACTGGCAGATTTTGCCTGGCCCAACAGGAACAGGGAATTGAATGGATTTAGTTTAGGTGTCTTGACCCATCTACAAAGTGCCTGCACTAAGGCTCTCCTGTGTGACTTCCAAAAAAAGCTGTCATTCCAAGAAAAATGAAGTTTAGAAAGTTTGCTGGCTAGCGCTACCATAGCACTCAACTGGGTTCCAGCGTGCCCCGAGTGCCCTACGAATAGCTACTGTTCTTTTCCCTTTAAATTGGTAAATGCTAAGGCGCTGTAGGAGAAGTATGTTTAGCACAATTGAGATAATTTTTTAACGATATTTACATTTTCCTTCTTCTTTTTGCCATCTCTTCAAAATAATTTACACCATGCCAAAGGACTGCTCGGCCTAATGATCATTTGAAGTGACTTCTTGTAAGAAGGCACTGGCATTCTGGAGTCGCCAGGCAGGGTGTTTATGATTTTATAGAGAGTGATACGAATGCACTTTTTCCCCGAGACTCTTACCCCTCCCTGACTATGAAGACTGATGACAGATCCAAAAGTAAACACATCAGTAAGGACAACAGACCCCAGATTCTACAAGCGTAATTTCATTACATTTATTTTTAATGCAAACACAAAGAATGATCAAAAAGTTTAATTCCAGTCTTATTTCAGTTTTCCTGTCCTTGCTCTTGTCGCTAAAATACATGCCAGTGTTCATGAGAGAAAACAAGCTAACTACACAAGAGTCATAGTTTGGTCTTCTTGGACACACTTTTCTCTTTGCCTTACTTTTCCTTCATTGAGAAAAACAGAACAAAATAACCAAAGTTATGTTCAAATCTACTGGTTTGTTTTGGTTGCTTCAGTAAAGATTGGTAACATCCATGGACTCTGAAGACACAGGTGATCATGAGCAATAGAAAGAAAATTTGAAAATAAACCCATACGAGTCATTGGAATGAGCTATGTGAATGCTTCTCTCAGTATGAAAATGAACTCCGGCTTTTTGAGGGGCTTGTGGCAGACATCTTCACAGTACTGTAGATCACGTTCTGTTTTGCTGCACCAAGTTGCATTGGACTGATGTCTCACGTGTGGCGACTGAGCCTACGTGCACAACTGCAAACACGTATGTATGTACAGTTTTTATAGGGCTTCTTTGTTGTTTCAGTACTTTCAAATTAGTAATTGATTTGCTGGCATTCTTAAGGCCCCAAAGGAATGACATTAGAGAATAATTTAAAATATTTGAGAACCTCTGAAGCCTAACATTATAAATACTGCAACATTAAAGAGATGCAACCCTTTTTTATGGGTGATAGATATCACCCATTATTCACTCTGGCTATGATAAGCAATATGGAAATTGAGAGAGGGGAAAAAAAGTCTCGATAACAAAATCCACATTGAAAAGTTAGGCACTTTGAACTTTCCCATCACCTTACCAGTGTTTCCCCACAGGCTGTCTAAAAGACAACTCAGCAATGTCTGAATGGAGCTGCACACAATAGCTCCTTCACAAGTAGGTCTTTAATTGATTACGGCTGTGTTTATAGAAGCAGAAGAGAATTTACACAAAATGACAGATTGCCTTTAGTGTTAAAATAGTTTAGTAATGTTAATGGTAAAGGAGGTCGGCGCTGCCTCCTCTTCAGCTGCACGAAGCCCTAGAGATGAGCTCTTTGTTACTTCAGCTTCCAACTGCTGTTTGCTTTCCCCCCTCCCCTCCGCACGGTTCCTGCTCTTCCCAAGCAGCGGTAGTCCTGACTTCACTGATTGCCCGAGCTGTGCAAGGGTACTCGGAGAACAGCCAGTGACAGGCTCCTGCAACGCTGAAGTGCTCCAAGCTCGCGGTTCTCAGTGTAAAATACGAGAAAGTGGAAGAACAAACACCCACGAACCTGCAGGAGCCCATCGTGGCTGCACCCCTGCCGGTGTCAGTTTGTTCGGATAATCGCACAGGCAGTGTTTGAGAGTACAGTCAAAACGTCAATCCAAATCGAGCACCGGGAGTGAACCCCCCTTTCGGTTCGTATTAAAATCCCCCCGCAGCTAACGAGCTCTCCGCCGGCTGGAGGTGCTCGGCAGCCGCCGGCGCTGCGGCGCAGGGACCCGGGGGTACCGGCTCGGCCTCCTGCCCGCTGGGGCTCGCCCCCCAGCCCGCCCTGCCGTGGGGAGGTCTTTCATTTCGCTGCCAACAGTGACCTCTCATGGCTGCACACTCGAACACGCCGGGCTCTGTTATCCGGAGAGAGGAAAGAGTGCGGGCCCGGCGGAGATGATTGTGCGGCTGTTACGCGGGGTCCGGCTCCAGGACAGTTTTGTTTCGCTACTGCAAAGCTGCGCAAAGCCTTATTGCGGCTTCTAAGCACAGAGAAAGGAGCCGCCTTTGCTTTGGTGATACGCAAAAAAACTGTACGGTTCAGAAAAAAATCTGGCATTTGAAAATAACTGCTAACTGGGACTTGGTACCTTTGAGACTAGTGGATTAATTTGATTGAGAAGGACTCTGCTCCTGAGCTGTGGAGTTCCGCCGCCTGGTTTCTTCATAACGAGAGGAGGACGATTTGAAACTCTTTCTTACACTTCTGATGCAGCCCAATTAGTCGATGCTTGAAGTAAGCCCAGACAAAAACCCAAATTATTAGAGATCATGCTGAGTGGTGCTATTTATTTGGCAGGCATTGTTCATGCTGCCTCATCTGACACTGTATTTGACTTAGTACAAAACCTACTTAGGATGGATTATTTCTTTCCACTCTGTGATTTTAAATGTCAGGAGAGAGCTGTCATAAGCAAATGATGGCATTCCAGAAACAGAGACATGAATAAATTGGGTGGATATGTTCAGTATCAAAACACCCTGAAGAAGATTCAGGGTGTACGAACGTTCCTGCCAAATTTCTTCTATGCTCTGATTGCGCTGAATGCATCCTGATCAGAAAACATGTCATGATGCTTTTGAGATTCCTGAGGCTTGACTTGCCACTGTATAATTCTTCATGTTGCCTGTTTATGGTGTCATGCTGAAAATATGCTTCTAGCATAACTTTACAGTCTTTCAGAGACCAGTAGTGTCTCTGTGTAAGAATATCCACAAAGAATTCATTCTCAGCATTAGCAGAGAGAAGGAAGGAGGGGAAATGCGCACCCAGGAAATCATCTTGTTGCAGTGCAAAGTCAGAACAAATCTTCTCATATCTGTGAAGTTATTCCAGTTTTACAGAAACTAAGAATAAAAAGAGCTTGAGGAGATATCAACAACAACTTTTTCAGTATCACTTTTAGTTTCCCAAAATCGGGTCAAATATTCATGACAGAGTTTCTACTTCTCACGAACAAGAGTTCTAAAAAAACCGGAAATAGCTGACATTCATTCACATTTCACAACACGTTCTCTTTCATTGTGCTCTCGGCCATTCTGCATCTGCTTTCTGTAATGGCAGACAAGTTTGTCTGTCATCCAGGAAAGTGGTTGACTTGAAATGAGTCTTGGAAAACACCTGCAACAACCAAAGTTCTTTGCATGAAGGATCTGAAAGAAAACTTGCTCCACACAAAATAATTAATTCAAGGTCTAATGACACATGCACTCTCTCCTACTAAATGAACCTAATTTTATTGGAGAACATAAATAGGAACAAAGAAAAGTGCATTTGAAAAACTACCTTTAGACAAAGCAGGCAGCAGCAAGACAAAGCCTCTTCCTCCTGTGCCTACGCAGCCCTTGGGATGCTGAGGACAGAGTGCTTGCCAGTGCTCATCACTGCAACAGTAGATGTGGCTGCTTTTACCGGGACAATCCACCCCAGCACCATCACGGTTTGCATGTATTGCCAGCCTAGGTGCATGGGGGAACAATCTGGAACTATCAGTAAGTGTTGTTAGTGACATAATAAATAATTTATAAACAATGCCCTTAGTTTTCCGGTTCGAATCTCCCCAAGCTCCCTTGGTATTCAGAGGAGAACAAGGTCACAGAGAAAGGTCAAACAGGGAAACATTGCTTACGAAACTTAGATTAAGGCAGCAAAACTGACACGTGAATATGGGTTTCGCTTGTTTTTCAAGCGTGTCATTAGTGCGCTATAACAGAAAATGTGGATGTAAGGCCTTTGTACTGCTTGAACAGCCGTGTCAAGAAAGCACACAGGAACAGTCCCTGTACATATGACTTTCAAGACTGATCAAGAACGGAACCTTATTTTGTTCTTTTGTTCTCTATTAATTCATCTGACTATTGTGCAAGGAGAACACGCTTCCTATCTCACTTCTAAACCTGTGATTGCATACTTTTTCTGAAGACAGTAGAAACTGCTCTTTGAAGCTGCAATACCAAAAAGGTTTTTTGAAAAAAGAAAGTCCAAACATTCCCAGTTGCAGTTGTCTGACACTGGAAGTCACCTTATGCTGGAAAAAGCACCGACATAGTCAATACATGTGGGAAGGCCAAAAGCAAACATTAACAGTTGAGCGGTGATCTTACTGCAAACTGAGCATGTACTTACACAAGAAACTTGTGATAGAAACAGTGCAAAGTCACAGAGCTAAGAATACAAGCTCCTTCTTTAAGCCACAAGAAATGTCAAAGTTGTCAGTTCCCAGTGCAAAGACCTTCAGGAATTAAAAAAATAACTGTATGCAACATTTGCTGTTGGAAACGTGCCTCTCATTCATGAGCTGACTCAAGAAAAGTGGGATTAGTCCTCCAATCATCAATGCCGTGCAGCCTGACACACTGGAATCGGCAGTAGGTGGTGGGTGTGTGTCAGTGTAGGAGCTCGATCCTGAGTGTGAGAGTTAGGGTGGCTCCCCTGACATCAGTTTGGCTAACACCAAATTACTGCAGCTATTTCTGTCACTGAAAAACAAAGTTATTTGCTAATAAGAGCCTTTGCTGTACATTTGTACATCTTCAATCAATGTCCTTAATAGCCCAGAAAGGGAATCTGGCCTTCGATTTTAAAACATTGAGAAGGCAAATGAATTGTTGTGCCCAACAGTAATTTGACTGGCATTTGCTACTGTTCTGACAGATGCAAAAGCTGATTAAAAATCAGGCTCCACAGGGATAACATTTGCAGTAGCAGTAGCTAGGACAAAACTTATAACAAGATCTGTCAATCATGAGGCTTTAGGGAGTCTGTTTCTTCCTTTGCCCAGAAACAGGCGCGTTTATTACAGTGTTAAGCAACCCAGCGCTTGCTGCTTCTCTTTCAAAAGCTGTCATTAGCTGGACACATCATAGTGAACAGGATGGAACAATTAGTCCGCTCTTGTTAAACATTTCTTATGCTCTTTTGCCATCAGACAAGACTTCGTAAGTGGAGTCAAAGAAACACTCATGAGTTGCCTGGGGGCTATTTTAAAATGTAGTGAAAATCTTACAAGCGCTTCAAGTTACTTCGGTGGATGCTGGCTAGACCGTACGAAAACGGAGACTGTATGAAGAACATTAATCCTTACTTTCATAGAATCATAGAATCATAGAATCATTA
>VXBP01006847.1:0-12126 GCA_013400115.1 Rhinopomastus cyanomelas
GACCCCTCTTTTTGTTCCCCTATTAATTGAAAATGTAATAATTTCATGATCACTGCCTCTTAGACAGCCTCCGACAACCACATCACCCACCAGGTCTACCCTATTTGCAAATAGCAGATCAAGAAAAGCCTCACCCCTGGTAGGCTCACTGACCAATTGTGACAAGAAACAGTCCTCAATACACTCTACAAACCTTCTAGACTGCCTCCTCACTGCTGTGTTAAGATCCCAGCAAATATCTGGGAGATTGAAGTCGCCTAAGAGAATTGGGGCAGGTGATTTTGAGATGTCCTCCAGTTGTTTGTAGAATATTTGATCAACCTCATCATCCTGACTTGGTGGTCTGTAACACACTCCAAGCACAATGTCGACCTTGTTAGCCAACCCTGTAATCTGAACCCACAGACTCTCGACTCTGTCATCCCTGATATCAAGTATGATCATGACCCTCAACTCCTCCTTTCCCAAGTGACAGCTGCTTGCCTATCACTGACCTGGGGCACTGGCACAACCCCCTGAAAATCCACCTCAGTTTTCCACAGTCAATGATCAGAAGGTGCCTTAAGCCATGGGATGCTCCTCATAAATAACCCAGGGCTATTAGAAGAGGCTCCTCGTCTCTCCTATACCCAATCCTGGCATTCATAAATCTATGCAAAGTCGGCATTGGCCACATTTTCTAAGGGAGCTGAAGCTGTGCTGGCAAAATGGAGGAAAACTTCCAGATGGATTTTCTTATGGTCGGTGGCAGAGCACAAACTGTCACCATCAAGTACAATTGGAGAGGCAGGTTTAAAATTAAAAGCTTATTTGCACTAATGATCCTACAGGATTAGAAGAATCCTAATATTCTGGTCACTGCAAGAGACCAAAGAAGCGGAGTAAAGCTAAATGGGAAAACTTCTGTCTTATCTCTTGGATTTTCTAGTCACAAACTAGACTTTCTTCTTATATACCTTTACCACCCAGCTAGATCACAGAATCTCTTTGATTTGGAAAAGACTGAAGATCATCAAATCACTCCAGCTCACTGTCAAATCATGTTCCCTTATTTTCCTACCTAGGTATCTAAGAGAGCCATTCTTTGGCTGAAGACACAATTCTTCCTCCCCACAGAGCAGCCAGCTTGCAATTTTCAGATGAACAATGAGGTAACTGAACATGCAACAGGTTTACATTAAGGAAAAGGCATCAAGCAGAGGATGCACAGCTGAGGAGTAGCACCAGAACCTTCATGTTGTGAGACAAGGAGACTGGGTTCAGTTGTTGGACTCTCAATACAATAAAGAATTGAGCGGCTGTAGCAGGTCTAGAGATGGCAACAAGGTTCGGGAAGGGTCTGGAGAACAAACCTTGTGAGGAACAGCTGAGGGAGCTGGGGCTGGTAAAAAAGGAGCCAAAGGGGAGAACTTATTGCTGTCTGGAACTGCCTGACAGGAGAGTGGAGAGAGGTGGGGGCTGGTCTCCTGGTCTCTACCCACAAGGAACAAGAAACAGGACAAATGGCCTCAAGCTGCACCAGGGGAAGTTTAGGTTGGCCATGAGAAGTAGCTTCTTCCTGGAAAGGGTCCTCAGGCCTTTGAACAAGCTGTGTAGGGAGGGGGTTGAATTGCCATCCCTGGCCATGTTTCACAGTCAAGGTGATCTGGAGCTCAGGGACAGGGTTTGGGGGTGGGATGAGACAGTTGGGTTCATGGTTAGACTAGATGATCCTGAAGGTCTTTTCCAACCTAAACAAGTCCAGGACTCTATAATTTAAAAAAAACTATTACTTACGTCAGTGTAATGAACATGAAGTGTGTTAGCAACAGGCTCTTTCTGCAATGACGAGTTTAATGCAATAGACAAGTCACACATTAACCTTAACATTTTGCATAAATTGCTTATTAAGTTTAACTAATATTCTAGTGCCAGAAAATACACACGAGGTGCTCGACACCTGATAGCCTTTTATTTATGAGGGCATAACCAGGTGGACAGATGATGGCAAAGCAGTGCATGTGGTCTGCCTTGACTTCAGTAAAGCATTTGACACAGTCTCCCACAGCATCCTTGCAGCCAAACTGAGGCAGTGTGGTCTGGATGATCAGGTAGTGAGGTGGATCGTGAACTGGCTCCAGTATAGAAGCCAGAGAGTAGTGGTCAATGGGAAAGAGTCTGGTTGGAGGCTTGTATCTAGTGGAGTGCCCCAGGGGTCGGTGCTGGGACCGGTCTTGTTCAATCTATTCATTGATGACTTGGATGAGGGATTAGAATGTGCTCTCATATGATGACACAAAGCTGGGAGAAGTGACCGACACCCCAGCAGACTGTGCTGCCATTCAGCAAGACCTGGACAGGCTAGAGAGCTGGGAGGGGCGAGATTTAATGGATCAGAATGGGGGTGGTTAGCAGATTGAGAGAGGTTCTTCTCCCTCTCTGCTCTGCACTGGTGAGACCACATCTGGAGTATTGTGTCCAGTTCTGGGCCCCTCAGTTCAAGAGGGATGTGGAGGTGCTAGAGAGAGTCCAGCATAAGACAACAAGGATGATGAAGGAGGTGGAACACCTGCCTTATGAGGAGAGGCTGAGGGAGCTGAGTCTCTTTAGCTTGGAGAAGAGGAGACTAAGGGGTGACCTCATAATGTCTACAAATATTTGAAGGGTGGGTGTCAGGAGGATGGAGCTAGGCTCTTCTCAGTGTCATGCAGTGATAGGATGAAAGGCAGTGGGTGTGAGCGGGAACACAGGAGGTTTCACATAAATATGAGAAGGACCTTCCTCCCAGTGATGGTGACAGAGCACTGGATGGGGCTGCCCAGGGGGGTTGTGGAGTCTCCTTCACTGGAGATGTTTAAGACCCGTCCGGATATGTTCTGGTGTGACTTGGTGTAGGTGATCCTGCTGTGTCAGGGGGATTTGACTTGATGATCTTTTGAGGTCCCTTCTAATCCCTAATGATTCTATGAGGGATCCAACCAGAAACATTCCCCAAATACCTCAGTGCTCCAGCTGCTGGAATAACTTAATAAGTCCTTCTAACCATGAGCACTCTTATCACCTTTTTCAAAGCAATTAAAATTCAATTTATCACATAGTCTAAACTTAATTATATGCTGTGGCTCTTCATTCTTCTATACAGCAAGTTACATTTTCTTTCAAAACATCCTTAGAATGATGAATATAAAAGCTTGAGCCAGAGCAACATATTCATTTCTCTGAGCTTAATTCGAACTGAAATTGTAATTACACTTAGCAGCATAAAACTCCATTCCACTCAGTGATGCTTTTCTTCGGCATTTGAAAAAAAACCCCATAATAAATTTAAATCTAAAAAAAGAAAATCCCTTTGTGAGGCAGACTGCAGGATCTGTAATGGCTGTGAGGCAAAGCTGTAACTCAAGTGGGGTTTGGTGTTCAAAGCAAATACAAACATGTCTATTAAGAGTTCCCACCATCTGCGCATCAGGAGTCGGGAACAGTGCGTCAGGAGTCTCTGTCTCTCCTAGGGGAAATGCACCACAGTGCAAGCCCATCATCATCAGTATTATTTATGCCCTGTTGTGGCCACTCAGTGATATTTTACAGACAGGTAAGAGACTGGAAAGCTCTGCCTTTGGGAATCAAAACCGAGCAGGACAGAGACAAGCTGTATGAGCAGAATTTCATAAGCCCTTCTGAGTAAACCCAAACACACTTACTACATAGTGTGGCTCATCCCCTTCATGCATTTGTGGTAGAAATTACAAAGAGCACAGGCAGAACACTCATTTCTACCCTATTTGACTCATTGTGCAACCAGAGTGCTCGAGTTGTGCTGAGCAGGAAGAACAGATTCACAGGCAAAGCCACACAGTCCTCCCCTTCAATCTGGTGTCAGCAGTAAAGGCAGAGAGAAGCTGGGGTGAAGAGCTGCAGAAGTTCATTCTAGCTTGAACTGAAGGTCAATTTTTCATCCCACATGTCTAATTTGTCCTGGTGGAAAGACATCTAGGCCTGCCTATGATACTCCTTTTCTTCTTTCCCCTAACTATGACTTATGGTATTATACTGGGAGTTACTTTATACATCTCAATGGATCTGTCCATATCCATCAAAAGAATTCTCCCACCAGCAGACATAACTTCTGAAGTCATTGACACCACGGTGTTAAGTGAGTGACGTGTTAAACTGGTGTTCTTGGCCCTCACGTTCCTCCAAACCCACCATACAGACACTCAACAGAGATCATGGAGACAGGGGAGAAAAAGCAGTTGCCACTGCTTTCACCAGGACAGCAAGTTCCACACAAGCAGGAGTGTCAATATGCTGGAGGGTAGGGAGGTGCTGCAGAGGGATTTGGATAGTCTGGAGCCATGGGCTGAGGTTAATGGGATGAGGTTTAACGAAGCTAAGTGCTGGGTCATGCACTTCAGTCACAACAACCCCCAGCAGCTATAGGCTGGGGGAAGAGTGGCTGGAGAGCTGCCTGGCAGAAAAGGACCTGGGGGTGTTGGCTGACAGCATTATTGCTTTCTACAGCTACCTAAAAGGAGGTTGCAGCGAGGTTGGTGCTGGTTTCTTCTCCCAAATTAATAATGATAGGACAAGGGGAAATGGCCTCAAGTTGCATCAAGGGAGGTTTAGATTGGATCTTAGGAAGAAGTTCTTTCCTGAGAGAGTGCTTGGGCAGTGAACACGCAGATCAGGTTGTTGGTCGAGTCACCATCCCTGGAGGTATTTTAAAACAGAGTAGCTAGAGCACCTGAGTTCATGGTCTAGGGGTTAGGGAGATGTTGGGATGAGGGTTAGACTTGATGATCCTGGAGGTCCTTTCCAGCCATGATGATTCTATGATTCTTTGTTTTCTTAAAACTCTTTTCTTCTGGCCTTTTAAAATTATTTTTTTCTTTAACACAACCATCTCCCCACTTAGCACTGGCCCATCCCATCTTGTACACCTTTACACTGCTGCCTGCCCAAGTTCATCTCTTCTCCCTAGGTACGCTGCAAACTGGCTGCAAATGTGCAGCCTGAAAGACTTGCATGTCCCCCTGGATTTAATTAAGTGGCTTAGAAATAACTCCCTTTCACGTTAATTGAATAAAACCATTATCATATTATTTGAGAGAAAGGGTTTTAGTCAGTTTTCAAGCACATAAAGGAGAGGGAGACGTTTTACCAGAGACTCTAGTGATAGGACAAAAGGGATGGGTTCCAGATAAAAGATGGCAGATTTAGGTGAGATCTGAGGCAGAAAACCCTCCTTGTGAGAGTGGTGAAGCTCTGGAACACATTGCCCAGGGAGACTATGGCTGCTCCATCCCTGAAAGTGTTCAGGGCCAAGTTGGATGGGTCTCCTGGCAATCTGGTCTGGTGTGATGTGTCACTGCCCATGGTAGGGGGTTGGGACTGGATAATTTCTGAGGTCCCTTCCAACCCAACTCATTCTATGAGTCTATAAATAAAGAACCCTAAATATCCCTACTTTGAAATAGCCTCTTAGTTTTTTCTCACCCTCCCTCAGCATAAAAACGATCATTTGTCTGACATGCCATACTTTGGAACACACTGTGGGACAAGCTGAGGGTCAAATGAGGATAGACTGGTTGGGTATTTTAGCTGTCAATTCAACGTTTCAGAGTGTCAAACTGTGAGATGCTGTCTCTACTGTTTTAAAATACTACTATAAAAAAATTAATGAAATGTTGCCATCAGAAGTCCCCTTCCACTTCCCTGGAAATGGAAGAAATTGGAAGAGCATGGAATAGTAATGAGAATGTTTGCCTGTCTTGCCTTTAAAGTCACCTTTCTAGCAATGAGCGCAGAGGTGTAGGGCCACTCATGGTTTATATCTACATTTAATTTGTTTGTTGTTCCCTATGAACACTGGTAACAGTAGTTTGAGCACTTCTCAACAACACCAAGCAAAGCAATGCCTATTCATTCCAAAATACAGCTAATCTTTTCCTTGAGCAGACAAGAAATTAATCAGAAACAGCATTGACCAGTGATAAGGAAAGAAAATTCAATAAATTAGTCAGAGTTATTCCACTGAATGATGGAATATTCACAATATTGTTGAGAAGTGACTTATGAGTCAGAGCCCTGCAGAAAGTCAGTAAGACACTGAATTTTGTAAGCATTGCCTCAGACAAGACATTGAGTTACCTGTACTTAATCTCCAAAACCCTGTAATATTATTAGGACGTCAAGTCTGTCTGTAGGACATGATGAAAGACACAAGTAGTGGTTCTAGAAAGCATGTGTGGAGACCCATCGCACACCTCACCTCTTGCAAAGCAACGGAAATACAACAGAGAACACAAACACACCAATGGGTACAAGCAGAAACTCAAAATCTAGATTAATACTAAGTAGAAGATAGTCTCCATTCTACTACCAACATAAAACCCAACAACCATTACTAATGATCAGCCTTTCTCCACACATGGTCCTCCATGACCTAAATTATTCACCAATTACTGTGCACTTAACTCTTTAAGAGCTCGGATCTGAAGACCTTCGTATTTCTCCATGCAGGCTGCTCTGAATAATACCATGAGCACTGGGCAGCAACTCTGGAAAGGAAAATCATCACCTTACCTTACCTGGATCAACCTTGAAGCTCCACCAGAACCTCTGCATGTCAGATTTATTTCCATGCTTGGATATCAAATTAATGGCAATGGTCACTCATTCTGCTTCTCACAGCAATGTTTCCAGAAAAGAACTCATAGACAAACCAGATCAAATGTTCCACAGCAGACAGAAATAGTGAGTTCTGTGCTAAGGGATAGAGTTTAACAAGGGCACAAGATACAATTCTGCTGGGACTATTGGTGCAAGTCTTCTAGCTGAAGGAGTGAGTCTTCTTGCCCTGCTCCCTCAAACTATTATTCTTGGTTAGAAAGTTTCTGTCAGGTCAATAAACTGACTGGTCTGTGAACTGATCCAGCTCATGCCATGTACTGATGACAGCAGGCTGTGCTGAGGGTGGAAGCCAGCAAGACCACAGGCAACAGAAGAGTTTTCTTCTTAAAAAAGACAAAACTCTTTTGTCTTCCCCCCTTCCTCAGCCCATGCTGTTTTAGTCTGTCATCCAAGAACTGTAACCCAAATTAAAATCAACTTATCTTTGATAACTAAAGAGTTTGAGACCTTTCACTGTTTTCCCTCCAGACCTCTGTTATTTTTGTGGCAAAGGTTGTTTAGGACTGTACCTCCATTTATAAGGGAAATGGAACTTGGAGTGATCCCATGCTCAAGAAATAACGTTCAATCTTGGTTTCCTGCTGGAACTCCTTTTTGGGGGTGAAGAGAGGTAAAGAACAACAGGTAGAGACTTTTAACATTCTGGGGTTTTTTGAGGGGTCGGAGTGAGAAACCCTACAATTCAGAAAACATTTTTAGACTTTAGATGCAGTTCTTCATCATAGTTCCTACATCAACCCTTCCCCTGTGTGGAGAAAGACCAAGCAGATGGATTACACTGCAAGCTACCACCAGCCTCCAACACAGAGCAAACCCAGGTTGCTCCTTCCACAACACTGCAAATTGATATGATCTCTTCCTGCAGGACCAAAACCAAATCCTCTTGAGAATGGACAAAATTAATAGGAAAAACCCCAAAATGCTTTGATTTCAGCAGAGTGTCAGTGAGCTCCTGAAGCACTACTGGACAGAGTAAGAACCATGATTTCAGTCTCCAGGACCCTTAAATATCAAGAATGTCACAACACCACATTCCCTCACAATTGGAGATTCTGTCCTAGCCTCATGGAGCCTTCATACAGCTACAGGGATTTCTCTGGGTTTGGATTTCTTTATAGCACCAAGCTTAGCTTAAACCTTGGGAATAAGAAGGATAAGCGGGGTTTTGTTGTTTGTGGTTGGGTTTATTGGGGCTTTTTAGCGGGGAGAGTTGAGTTTGTTTGTTTTGGGTTTTATAGCTACTCCTCAACTCATGACTTTTAAGATTATGCCTCTAGCATTTGTGGTGTGTTTCTTGACTTAAAGAATCCTGAAAACAAAGTATGCCAAAAAAAAAAATCTGTGTAACCTAACTCCATCTGACTCTTGCTCTTACTTGTTCTCACCACTAATTTATCTCATTGTCTTGAGCCTCTGGCTCAAAGAAAACCTCTTCTCACATCCACAAGATGAGTTTCCAAAGGACTGGAGGTTCTGTGCAGTTGCTGTACTCAAAATTATAACCTCAGGTCCCAGCAGGGAGAAGGGGAATTAAGCCACAGCACAGAGATGTGAGATTCTTCAAAGGACATGATCATACTCAGATCCACGTAACTCCTGTTGAACATAACTTGGAACTTCAGTCCCAGCATCAGGCAGAACTCAACACTGTCCCAAATTAAAAAGTCATCAAACTTTTCATGTGGCAGCAAGCAAAGTATCAGGTTGATGGGAGTGGAGCAGGAAACATCTAGTTCTTCACTTTCTCATGCCAAGCATGTAGGGCAATAAAAGCTGAAAGTCCTGTCATGTTCTCTTCGCTTTTTGGTTGCCTCCATAGTGAACCTTGCTCACAAAGCTGCCACAAGGGTGAGTACATCCCCTACGCTCTCACACAGTGGCAGATGCTACACTTCTGCTCCAGGTTTTCCCAGGCACGAGTGACACTTGCACTGGGTAACTCCCAACTACAGCAGGGTTTATCTCCCTGGCAAGAGGTAGGCGATAACTCAGAAGAATATAAATCCCCTCGTGCTAATTTCTCCACAGAACATCGGCTACTCTCGCTGCACTAAATTCACTATAAATGACTCAAGTTGCTGTTACAAGGACGAAACAAGCACCTTCCCTTCCATCCTACAAAACCTGCCCAGAGGAGGCAGAGGATGACACTAGGAAGAGGTTTTTAAGGTAGGATGTTTACTCCCTGTGGTAAATACTCACCCAGAAGATTCCTCACCCAAAACACTGACCAAAGGAAAAGTTTTTCATGCCCTTCCCAATGGTTTCAGCAATTCCAAAGAGCTCAGTATGGTCTAACCCTTGTCAGGCTGGAAAAATCTGCAAGTGATGAACTCTGAATGTCTCAGAGAGGAGAATTCAGCACAAACCTCACTCCACTCCAAAAGACAATGTCTCCAGCTATAAAGTCCTGAGTAGAAGGGAATGGTGAGCACTGTACATCTTGCAATAACCTCCATCCTCTTCCTAGACAGGAGGAACATTCAGCACCCCTTAGCAAAGAAGGGTGCAAGGACTGTTTCTGGACCATAATCAGACTATTCTTTTGTCACTCCGAGCCTCAAGCAAACTCCCACACCTGAATGAAGCAGCTCTTACCTCTTAGCTTACACAGAACTTCCAGAAGTCCACAGACTCCACATCCCAAAGGCAACACCACAAGAACAGAGAAATCCCAGAAGCATGCAAAAGCCCAGTAAAAGTTTTCAAGGCAGCAACACCAGAACTGCAGCAAAGCCAGACCCTTAACTCCTGATGGAGCTCCTCATACCCTCCTTCAGATGCCACTTCGGTTGTAAAGCAAACGATACCCACTGGGTTGTGTTCCAGCAACACAAACCTTGCAGACATCATTTAAAGAGTGGGCTATCATTAAAGGTCCTGTACCAACAAGAGCTGCAAAACACACCCTCCAACACTTCTGAGAAGGCAGAAATAACAAATATTTGGAAAACAACAAAGCAGAGAAGGGGTGGAGGAAAACATCGAAGCCAGATCCTCATGTTGTCATGGTGACTGCACAGCCAATAATGGCTCAGACTGAAAAAAAAAGCCACATTTTCACCCTTATTCAAGCAAATAATGCACAGGAGAAAAACAACCCTGCCAAGGCTGACATAAGCAAACCAAATGGCAATCAAATCCTTCCACCAAGCAGCATCCCCAAAATATTTTCATTGATGCTACTTCTACACTGAGACTGCGCTACTCACTCAGCACGGAAACAGCAACTGCATCTGTCCAATCTGCTTCTCGTAGGAGACGAGACAGGGTTAGGGTTGTATCAGGTCTACTTTCAGAGTATTTAAAAAAATAATTACTTACAGCATTATATTGTCCTTCCCCAAATGCACACACTGCTTGCAAGGAATCTGCGTCTCTTTTGCCGAGTCCTACTGGTTCAACGTGTTACTCCTGTCGCACACAATGACCAAATAGCCTTAGCCTGCTCAAACAGAATAAAATTCTCTCAAAAGCCCCATGCAAACTGCACAAATACAGATCTCAGAGAGCTGGTACCACAGAAAAAAAGAAAATCAATCCTGCTGATTATGGCAGGAGACAGCCAACGCTTTACTACCACCTTCCCCCACCTTCCCCGTTGCTCCCACTGAGCTACACAGCCCTGCTCCTGCACCTGCACCAACCCAAGGTACATGCAGAATACAGGAAGAGCAGTAATCTGCAGAGACACCATTTTCTAAACGATATCTGAAAAACACATCAAAGGTTCCCTGAGACAGCAAAACCTGCAACAGACTGCAGCATACAGGCACCCACCCGCGCTGGCCATCTGCTCCTTTCCTCCACCCCAGAGATGCTGCAGAGAATGGGTGATTCGCTTCACAGAGGGATAATTCTGGTAACAACCGCCACCCTCCAAGTTAATCAATTAATGAAGCGAGACTGGTTTTCTTTCCTTACTAAGCAGCAGAGGAACATCAGGTCACTTGAAGGTTGTTTTTCTTTCCTGCAGTAGGGCCTCCCAAACAGCAACTGCCCAGTCAAATTTCAGCCTTTTTTCTACTTTTTCTATTTTTTTTAATATTCATTCTGAGCTGTAGGAATACACTGAGCCCCTGACAATGCCAGCTCACATTATGAAAGAGCAAAAGTAGTTAGGAGGCTGCAGAATGCTCTCTCTCTGTGTTACCATGGAAATAAATGTGGGAAGGGGAGGGGGTTTCACTGCTGATCAGTGGGGGTGCCTTAAATCCGAGCTGCCTGGGACTCTACTCTAGGAAAACACCACTTGTGTTACTACCACCACTATAAGATTTACCTGCACCTACTACAATTTTTGCCAAAAGTCACATAGGTGAACAGGACAAAACTTCTCTGAGACGCTGGGGGACACTGTGTGAAACAAAAGTAGGTAACAGCCCTCTAAAGAGGAGTGGGAGAGCCAGAACTCTGGAAGTACAGAGTTGGAATTAATTAGAATTTACATATTAGAATTAATGCTGAACTGCAATTAAAAATTGGTTGACAACAATGATCCTGTTGCAGAGCTGAGGTCGTAGCAAGGATGTATGATTGTGTAAAAAATGTCGAGCAGTGGTATCTGTAAAATTGGCTTTTCACCACAATAGGATACAGGATACAGCTTCGCTAACCTTTAACTTCTAAGAAGGAGTTAACAGATAAGATTAGGAAAATGCAGGAGATTACTGAAGACTACCACAGAGATGCCAGACAGCAAAGCTGAGGATGGAGGATTCGAGGATGGAGGATACGGGACAGTGAAAAGTTCAAAGGACAGAAGAATAAAAGACCACCAACACCACCAGAGGATCCCAAAAGACCATATATAGAAGTTATACCATGTATGTTAATTATTTCAGGAACCTAATGACTATGTATGAATCTAAGGCAATGCTACCTATATAGAGAGCTCACAAAGAACCACTGGTGTGCCTCTGACCTGAGCCAAGCACCCAGCGCTGTACTTTTGCTTTATTGAGTTTGTCCTTATAATAAAATTAATGCCATTTCTTTTTTAATGACTTGGCATTTATTACAATTTGGGGGCTCGTCCGGGAGAATCTCACCTGGTTTCACTAGGCTCTGGGACCTAAGCAGGAGGCATGCCCCGCTGATTTCAGCGGCCTGCCAGCCTCCCAGGTGCCTGTTGCGTTTCCAGGCTGATTACCCTGTGAGGAGAAGGACACATAAAGCAAAAGGGGATCAATGCTCCCAGGGATAAGCCGCGGCAGCTCGTAATTCTTGTGCACGAAGATCCAAGGAAGAAAAAGGACTGTAAGTACTCCTTGGTTGAGCGGGATTGGGGCTTGTGTGTGGTGTGTATGAGACTTGGACCGGGTAGTCCGGATCTGGGAAGTGAGTGTGGAGTCTCTGTAGCCGCGGTTCCAATCTCCCGCGAGGGAATTGGCCGGCGAAAAGACAAAGCGTTTGGAATTGAGTGAAAGACGGCCCCGGGAATGGGACAAAAAG
>VXBP01006848.1:0-71759 GCA_013400115.1 Rhinopomastus cyanomelas
CTCTTCTCCAGCACACAACTGACTGTAATCTACCTCCCCTGAGCGACCAATGGAGCTGACACATGGCCTCCCAATTGTTTCAGGCTTGCTTAAAGTAAGCCTGGCTTCCATCCTCCCCCCCTTCCAATCTAGTTTAAAGCATGATTAATGATCCTAGCCAACCCCTATGATATAAACCTCCTTCCACTTGGAGAGAGGTGTANTATGGAGGGCTTAGGCTCCTTTAATTTTGGGATATGCTCCAAGCTGTAGGGTTCGCCGTCTTCACTGGCCAGTTGTACCTGCAGGACATCGAACCTGTTCTGCAAGGGTACCTGGGAAGTGCTGTTAATGACTGAGGTAACACACCCACCGTGGCGGGGGGGAATTTGTTGCCACAGCCCCCCATTGTTTCGAAGGGTAGGAAATGGACAAGGCAGGAGTTTCTTTACTGCCTTGACTGTGGTCTAGCCTCCCCTCCCTCTTTTCCTTTGAGTTATTGGCTGCAACCTGACAGGGGGTGGATACAGGGGATACGTGAGCCTCGGTGTCTGATAATGGGTAACCCTTTCTTTCCATTGGGGCTGCCAGAGCCTGGTACCACCTGTCTATCTCATTGTCTATATCAAGTACATTACTAGATCAGGTAATCCACCTCTTTAAAGTGGAGTATTTTGGAGAAGATTTGTTTTAAATTAAGAAATAATTGATTTGCTTTAGAATGCAGTGCTCTATGGAAAATAAGAACATGTCCCAGTCATTTTTCTTTGGTGAAGAGCTGATTCTGCTCTCCAGAGTCTGTCAGGCCCTCCTGGTAGTAGCGCAGGAGATTGAAGAGTGCCCTTCTCTCTTGTTTGACAGGCTATCATTTGAGGCTGGGAGTTTTGCCAACTAGTGACCTAGTGTATCCAGTTTCTAATTTGGGGGAAATGCTATTGAGAAGGCATTTCCTGGGGTTCTCAGATTACTGTGACACCATCTGGCTTGTTTTTCAGGCTGAGTTTTACTTGGATTGAACTAGTTGTATTCCCTGCTCTGCTGATAGATCTGTGATCTGGAGAACATTTTTTTTTTTTTTGTTACTGATCATATATTAGTTCTGTTGTTGGAAGATTAGGCAACATGAAAGAGTTTTAGGTGTAGATGTGACAGCTCGTTATCTTATCGTCTAAAGAAAGCCTCTTTGGAAAGCACTAGTACCGGCTGCCTACTGGCAGCTCAGCTATCAGAATTTTATCATACTTCTCTTTTACTGTTGCCATGAAGTAGTATTTTTGTTTGAATAGTATGTATACTGAGGCTTGATTCTTCTGAAACATGAGATTCCCCCATCATCTCTTGGTTAGGACCTTACTGACGAGGTTAAAGTGGCAGCAATATGCTCACATGGTCATAAGTGAATGAAAGGGATTAGGGTTTCTTTTAAGATTAGGGCTAAATGAAGCCTGTTTTCTTCCTAAGGATCTCTTGTAAATAGAAAAAGAGAATGTAGGAGACCATTTGTCAGGTAAACTGAATGCACGAGTGTCTTATGGGGACTTTCTGATCTTTTGAAGGTCTGTCTAACCTGAAAATGATGAGCATCAGCTTGCTTTCAAAACTTTCACACCTGAAGACTAGCACCTGCAGTTGTCTACTGTGATGTGTTTATGTACTGCAAGGTCTGACTGCAGTGTCTGTGCCCATCTAGGAGGGAAGTTTCTTGCCCAAATAGTGTGTGTTACAACAGCCACGGAAGATGAAAACAGGTGGCCCATGGGAGCTGTTTGAAAGGCCAGATCAGTCTTGACCATTCTGTGATAGAAGTACAAATAGGCTTAGGGCCAAATTGTGGAAATGTTGATGTGTTCATTGTGACACACTTGTGTGTACGTGTTTAGGTGATGGCAAGCTGGCAGTTTGTGTGTTTGCTTGCCATTTCCATTTTCACACATGGCCTACTATATTTTGCTGGAATTTTAATGATAAATTGACACTTCATATTCCAAAATGTTTTCTTACAAAATCCAATCCCTACAGTGTTACTTGGCAGTGTTTGAAAGTAATACTGCAATACAAATGTGTTTTCTCTCTTAAACAGAGGAAACAGAGTCTTGAAACGTGCAGGGTTTTTGTGGCAGTCACTGAAAAGTTCCATCTACAGAAATTGGAGTTACTAATTTATCAGGTGTATATGCATTTAAGGACAGTATGAGCTTGTTTCAGTCTTCTTTTTAGCTCAATTGTGGTGGCTGAAAAACAAGAAGAAAGCTTGCTGTTAGTATATGGAAGCAAAGTTTTATCTTCAAGAGAGATATTTAGAGTCAGTGATGATTCACACTTGCGAGAGGCCAAGATTTAAGTGTGTTACAGGAAAGTCTTGCTTAGGTGCATAACGTGCTTATTGCATTACTGAACGTTGTGCAATAGGTGTTTAACCAAACAGCAAGGCTTTTTTTTTCACTTAATGTAGGTTAGCTTTACTATGACAGCAAACTATTACGCTGTAAACTCAGACTTCTTGTTTATTTTACATTTTTGACACGTTAGAAGTTTTCTTTTTGAGCTTTGAGGGTGTGAATTTTATCCAGTTCAGAGCAAATGTAACAGAGGCAATTATCCCTGCCTTACTGATATTTGATTTCATATAAACCATTTTGGAAAATTTAGCATAAATTGGCATGAGAAAATTAGATATCAAAGTCTTTGGCTGGTCCTACTGATTAACGTTAGAAGTCAGTCCTGGAATTTTGATAATTTGTCTGAACGAGGGCCATAAGGTTTCTCTTTTACCTGAGTAAAAAAAAAATGTTATCTCTGACAACAAAGCAAAGCAGTAAAGGTTTTACCAAACAAAAGTATTGAAATATGCTTTGGTCTGTTGATATAACCAGATTAAAAACAAAAAAACTCAACAGAATCTTTTTTTTTTCCTTAGGTTTCCAAGTATTTACAATTACTTAACAATATTGATGATAAGATTTTTTTATTGACTTCTGAAGGGAGAAGCCACTTATCTGTCTTTTAATTTTCTTAATGAGCACCCACATTGTGTGTGTAACTGGTTGAAAGTCTCAGTTCAAAAAAGTTTCTATTAGGCACCAGACTAAAGTTTGGCTTGCCAAGTATCAAAGTTACTTTATCTCTCAAAATGTCATGAGTACTGCTGCCCTGGTTAAGAATGGCAAGCCTTGTCCTTGTGCAGGTCTTATTTGATTGAAAATTATCCAGATTCAAGCAATTAATGAGTCCTAGTCTGACCAGGCTGTCTGACATGCATGAATCAATACTGCTTTGTTCTACTGGCTACTGTGCCTAATGTGTAAATCAAGTACCAACTTTACAAGGCTAGTGTGGCTGCCAGCCTGTCTCGAGGAGGATGAGGTCCTTTGGTAAGGATATATGCAGCAGTTCCACCTTTCAGTCCCTGTTGTCTGGAGGGGATTTCTGCCTCATCTCTCAATAGCTTGCAGTGTCAGTTTTACCCGTCTGTTGCCTTAATTAATAAAGTGTACGTGCTAACCCACATTGCCTTTTGCTGCAGCAACAGCATGCTGCTGTAACACAGTTTATTAGCCACGTGCTCTTAAGGAACCTGAAGCCTTGAAAGAATTTAGTTTTCTCTGGCTAGGATATTTTTTGTTAGAAAAACACAACTGAATATACGGTTGTGTAAGAAACATCTCATTTAATAGTTTATACAAACTGTCAGATTTCTTCCTCCAGTTCTGTGCCACAGGAGCAAATTTCTGCCTGTATGTTCACATGGGCATAGTTTATTTGATGCCACTTTTTTGTAAACACAAAACTTCTTAGTGAGCACTGCTTCCCAGGTGTAGAAAGACTCTATGATCACTTCAAATGTACATTTCACAGTTATTATTATGCAGAAGTAGAATTGTACATGTCTTCTCTGATGGAATGATGCCCAGGATCATGTCATCTTCTGTTCCTATACAAGTTTATAAAGAAGTTATAAGCTTGATTGCTTTATGGTTGTGGGGTGGGGTTTTTTGTTTGTTAGTGCAGTTTGTTTGTTCAGTTTTTCTCCCTCCATGCTGCTCCTGCCACCAGGGCAGTAATCTCAGACTGTTCTGACTTTTATGAGATATTTTCAAAGTATCTTCCTTAGAGTCTTCATCTGACTCTTCCAGAAACCATGAAGTATGCTTTCCAGCAAGACTGCATCTAAACTGAGTATGAAATGTCACAGTATGATTAAATTACAACTAGTAGATATTGTCTCTTCTGCAATAGAATAGCTTTGCAGAAAGAGGAAGAGGTGGCTGAAGGAGACATCTATGTTACTTACAGAGAATTCTGTGTACAAAACAGATGTATAGTCATCACTCAAAAAAAAAAAAAGCCATCACATGAAATTGAAGATTCATGTTTAGTGTTCCAGTGTGATGGATAAAAAAACAGAGCCAAAAAATTGTGCATGATTTAATGCATTGCCAAGGCTCCTGCCACCTCATCCAAAGTAAGAGACAGAGTAACTCCTTTAAATGGCTTCTGAATCAAGCCAGTTGGTCTGGGGAAGTAATAAATATGTTCAAGTATCCCAGTATTCCTCTTCTCTGAAATGGGGATCTTCTGAACATATTATCATTAAAGTATTACAAAAATATGTATGTATCATTTGCTTTACTTGTAGTGTGGTACTGGAAGATTAACTCTTTTCTCTACAACTGCACTGGTGCTATTGGGCTGAGCCACATAACAGTGATAATTTTACCAGAAGTAGTGCTTAGGTTTACTGTAGAATCATAAAGTGGTTTAGGTTAGAAGGGACCTTCTGATTATGATTCACTTGCTGTAGGCAGGGACACCTCTCACTAGACCAGGCTGCCCAGAGCTCCCTCCAAACAGGCTTTGAATGCTTCTAGAGAGGGAGCAACAACTACTTCATGCAACCTCTTCCAGTACTTCATCACCCTCACAGTGAGACATTTCTTTCTAATATCTGACATAGACATACCCTCTTGTAGCTTGAAACCATTCCCTCTTGTCTTATCACCAGCTTTCTTGTAGGCCCCCCGCAGGTACTGGAAAGCAGCTGTAAGATCCCTTTGGACACTCCTTTAGGCTGATCAGCTACAACATCCTCAGTCTGTCTCCACAGGAGAGGTGCTCCAGCCCTCTGATCATCACTGTGGCCTCCTCTGGACACTCTCCAACAGTTCCATGTCCATCTTGTACTGGGGACTCCAGGACTGGATGCTGTAATCCAGGTGAGGTCTCATGAGACTGTAGAGTAGCAGGGCAGAATCCCTTCCATTGACCTGCTGGTGACACTTCTTTTTGATATAGTCCAGGATACAGGTTTTCTTCGGGGCTGCACACGCACATTGCCAGCTCATGCTGAGTTTCTCATCTAACAAGACTTTCTCCTCAGGGCTGCGCTCAATACATTTATCACTTCATGTTTCCCCTATTTATTTCATAATAATTTTTGATAAATATCACATAGGCATTGATCAATGTGAAGAATCATTGATCCTGGAAATTTCTCAAGTCTTTTAAGAACCAGTGAAGATACCAGTAATAGTTTATGGTAATTTGTTAGACTTAGTTTTTCAGCTGATTTGGCCAAAAGTCAGACTAATTCAGGGATACTTGTGCACTAAACCAGAATTCTTCTTGTGCATCAGTTATTCAGTCTCTAATTTAATGCTCACAGAAGCATGGAGTCTTGCTTTGCAGCAGAAGGTGTGTCTTGAAATGAAGTATGTTACCCAAAGGAAAGGAGAGGTTACAGAGAGAAATGATGTGTAGTAGAGCACAACTGTGTTTGCTGGGACTCTGCCAAGTAAAAGTAGATGTATGTCAGGGCAGATTAAAGAATTTCATATTGTAAGAGTGCAGTGTTTTGGATGATAATGGAGGGATGGGAAAATTATACAAAGAATACAGGTTTGGACAGAGCATTGTTTTCTTTTAATCAGTTTTACGTCTAAAGAAAAGTAGAATTGCAGAGGGATTAAAATAACATATATTTTAAAAAAGAACATATGCTTTCCAGCTAGTATCACTTAAATGGAAACTGTCTTAATATGGTGGTGTCTTTTGCCTTTTACATGAAAACAGCATGATAGTGACGATGACGAGCGTGTGTAGGAAGATTTGGGGACCATGTGTAAATAAGTGTTAACTTTTTTGTAATTATATGTTCTCATTAATAACCGCAGACTTGAATATTTCTGTATGTAAAAATAAGCAGCTGTCGTAAAGCTATCTCTCCTTTTTAAAGTGGAGCATTATTCTAAACATGCTTTTCGTAGAAAAATCATGACTAGCACAGACCTGTGATTACGACAGAGGTGTTACTTGTGATTTGATCTTGATTTAAATTCCTTAACAATCCTGAAAACTTTTTTCCGAAGAATTTGTTCTTCTCTTGGGATCTGTTCCTTAAATGCAGGTAACAGCAAATTTAAAACCAACCAACCAAACCAACTAAAAATACCACATAAAATGAAAGCATTTTTACTCAATAAGGAAAAAAAGGCCACATTTGGTGGCAGTCATTTAGCAGGGTTCAGCAAAACTCTACACTATCCAGACTGTCTGGAATTAGATATTTAAGCCTTTATAGCTCTTTTTTTGCCAAACAGGGAAGCACAGGTAAATGCCATAGGAAAACCATGTTTTTCTGTATAAATAAGAACACCATGGGAAAGAGCAAAAAGGGCAATACCCCTTAAACGTATTTTGAACATTGTCTTGGTAGCTAAGATAACCAATGTACTTAGTTCTGTCAGTTCCAGTGCCTGCAGATTTAACTCGTGTTCAAGTCAGCCCATGGCATTTTCCTTCTCTTGTGTGCTTTGAAGACTGGTCTGTGTCCTACCTCTGTTGCAAAACAGCTTCTTCCATTCACTCATTGCTGCATACTGTTTGTTCCTTCCAGAAGTTGTTCAGTGAATTCACAGAATCACAGAATTACTGAGAATTACTGAGGCTGGTGAAGACCTCTAAGATCATGAAGTCTGGCCTATGACCTAACATCTCTACAGTCACCTAGTCAATGGCACTAAGTGCCACATTCAGTCTTTTCTTAAACACCTCCAAGGATGAGGACTCCACCACCTCCCTGGGCTACCCATTCCAATGTATAATCACCCTTTCTGCAAGGAAGTGCTTTCTAATATCCAACCTAAACTTCCCCTCTGCAGCTTCAGGCCCTGCCTGTCTTATCCTGTCACTAGCTGCCTAGGAGAAGAGCCGACCCCAACCTGTCTACTCACAATCACTTGGGAAAGAACAGTTTTCCTGATACTAACTATTCTTGCTGCTACTTCCTGCAAGTTTGCAGGTTTCAGCAGGAAATGGCATTGGTAATGCATGGGATAAGACTTTACTTTCCTAACTGGGTAAATGAATAATGCTTTTACGAGGGAGAGACTCCATAACACGTTGAAGGATCACAGTGTTGATAATTTTGGCCTCAGCACTTGCATTGCCATATGAGATAAGATGCTGTCAGTGTCAGAAGCTGTAGCTCACAGCTGCGCAGTAGCCACAGTTACTGCTTCACTGGTGCTGTGTGTCTGAAAGTTTTTACTCTCTTTTCAAGAAGTACAGTGGTTATAGGCATTTCCAAGAATGTCAGCTGCTGCTGAAGGAGAACCGCTAACACATTCTCTCTGCAGATACTTTGTAGGCTCCTCAGATATCTTTTTCAAAGACTATGTCAAGTAATGAGACTGAAATAGAGTTTTCAATTGACCTCTGAGTTGCTTATTTTAAAGGACCAAATAGACAATGGAGACTAATACACTGTAGTGCTGTTACAGGGTTCACCAGTTGTAGAGAGAAAGTTACAGGGCCAGGAAAGTGCAGTTTGTGAGGGCACTGTATGCCAGGTACTCTGGGGCTCTGCTCCTGCTCGTGTCAGAGGCATAGCTCCACTGAGAACTGGTCAGTTGTTGAAAAGGTTTTGTTTTTCTTTAAGCTAAGACACTATGAAAGCACAAAAATCATTATCTAAAAATAATGGTATGTTAAAACCTTATCTAAAATGAACCTGCCCGCCTCACGTTGAAGACTGTTTAGAGTAACAAAGTCTGTTGTATTTTCATACAATCTTTGCTTGCACAAGAACTTAATTTTCGGAGATGTGAGACTTGGTAGATGTGTTGGTTTTCATAGAATGGCTTAGGTTTGAAGGGACCTCAGATATCATCCAGCTACAATCCACCAGCCTTGGGCAAGGAAACCTCTCAGTAGACCAAGCTGTCAAAAGCTCCTTCCAACCCGATGTTGAACACTTCCAGGGAGGGGGCATCCACAGCTTTCTTAAGCGAACTGTTCCAGGGCCTCAACACCCTCATAAGGAGGATCTCATCTCAATTCAAATCACCCTTTTTTAGCTTGAAACCATTGCCTCTTGTCCTCTCACTAGAGGCTCTGCTATAAAGTCTTTCTCCAGCTTTCCTGTATGGCCCCTGCAGGTACTGGGAAACTGCTATAAGATCCTTTTGGACCCTTCTCTTCTCCAGGCTGAACTGCCTCAAGTCCTTTGTCTTGTCCTCACAGGGAGGCACTCCAGCCCTCTGATCATTACTGTGGTTCTCCTCTGGACTCATCGCAATAGTTCAACGTCCTTCTTGTACTGGGGACTCCAGAACTGGATGCAGTACTCCAGCTGAGGTCTCACAAGGATAGAGCAGAAGGGGAGAATCATCTCCCTTAATCTACCAGTCACAATTTTTTGATCCTGCCCATGACACTGTTGTTCTTCTGGGCTGCACTCACACATCGCTTGCTCATATTGAGCTTCTCATCTGCCAACACTGCAAAGCTCTTCTCCTCAGGACTTCTCTCGATCCATTTATCACCAGCATGTTCTTGTTCTTGGGATTACCTTGACCCAGATGTGGAACTTGGACTTTTGGAATCTCATGAGGTTTGCACCACATGAGTAAGTATTTGATAAAAATTGCTTGTTTTCATGAAGTTCTAACTTATTTAGAGTAGAAATTCTGTTGTAAGAGATTCAATAAGACGCTGCAATGAGAGGATATTTGCACTTTCAGAACGTTTTAATTTTCCTTCATTCTGCAGATACTGATTCTAACAGTGTCTGATTTCTTCTAGCCATGGTTACCTGGCATATGTTTCCTTGAACACATGTAAGTTTGTACACTTTTTTATCTCCACAGTATTCATATTTAGAAAAACATGGCACTGTGATATAGAATGCACTGTGTGCTAAAATACTTCTAATATTATTAAATCGTATATCAACACAAACCATTTTAAAAATGTTTGGGAAGATTAAATAAGATTCAATAAAAATATGATACCAAAAATCACACATGGCAAATGTCAGCACTTTCAGGGAAAAGAAAATACACAGACAAGTGGAAAAAAGGAACAGTGAGGCTCTTGTGATTCTGTCACTGCTATGTAAAACCTTGAACATGTTTGTAAGAATGATTTGTATGAAACCTTTATTTTTAATCCAGTTTTTCATTTTACACACAGATACAGAGCTATTAGGGATCTCTAGAAGTCATCAAGTCCAACCTCCCTGCTCAAGCAGGATAACAGAACAATGGAACCTAGAGCAGGTCGCATATGAATGCATCCAGATCAGTCTTGAAAGTCTACAGTGGAGGAGACTCAACATCCTTGCTGGGTAACCTGTTCCAGTGCTCTGTAACCCTTACACTAAAGAATTTTTTTCTCATGCTGATGTGGAACTTTCTGTGCTCTAACTTGCCTCCGTTATCACTTGTCTTATCACAGGGTGCAAGATTATCTCTTCCTTCTTGACACTCAGACCTCTTTTATATTTATATACTGTAATTAAATCCCCTTGTAGTCTTCTCCTCTTGTGACCAAAAAGCTCTAGGTCTCTCAGTCTTTCCTCATAAGATATGTTCTCCAGTCTCTTAACTTTATAGCCCTCCATTGGACTTTCTCAAGCAGATCTCTGTCCCTCTTGAACTGAGGACCCCAGAACTGGATGCAATATTCCAGATGTGGTCTCACTAGGGCAAAGTAGGGGAGGAAGAGAACTTTCCCTGATCTGCTGAACACACTATTCTTAACACATCCCAGGATACCATTGGCCTTCTTGGCCATGTAAGCACATTGCTGTTCCATGGATGACTTATTGTCCATGAGAACTCCGAAGTCCCTCTCCATGAAGGTGCTCTCCTGCAGATTGCCTCCCAACCTTTATTGATGGTTCTCATTACTCCTTCCCAGATGAAAGACTCTGCATTTATTCTTGTTAAACCCCATTAGATTCCTCTCTACCCAACTCACTAGTCTGTCCAAGTCTTCCTAAATGGCTGCACAGCCATCAGGTGAATCAGCCAAATCTCCCAGTTTAGTATCATCAGGAAACTTGCTGAGGAGACACTCTGTCCTGTCATCAAAGTCATTAATAAAGGTATTGAACAAGACTGGACCCAGCACTGACCCCTGGAGACACCTCCAGTTCCTAGACTCAGCGCCATTGACCACCACTCTTTGGGCTCAATTATATAGACAGTTCTTAACCCATCTTACAGTCTGTTCTTCTATCTCATAATTCTGCAGTTCATTTACAAGCATGTTATGGGGGACTGTGTCAAAGGCCTTCCTAAGCTCAAAGTAGAGTACATATTGGTCTTGTAGCATCTACCCATTCAGTCACAACATCATGGCTATCAGATTAGTCAAGCATGATGTCCTAATTTTTGCTTACCTGATGTATATACTGTTAAAACCTGCTGAATTACTGGTATATGGAGTCTGCTTTCATTACAGAGGACTAATATAGGAGCATGTTAATGTGTGAAGATACGTATGTGATGCTTTTATTATTAAAGGATTCACCAGTATATGTAAATATGTGAGAGGTGGGTGTCAAGAGGATGCAGCCAGGCGCTTCTGGATGTCATAGAATCATAGAATCATAGAATCATTAGGATTCTATTACGGAAGGGACCTGGAAAGATCATCTAGTCCAATCCGCCTGCAACAGCAGGATCACCTAGACCAAGTCACACAGGAACCCATCCAGTCGGGTCTTGAATATCTCCAGTGAGGGAGACTCCACAACCCCCCTGGGCAGCCTGTTCCAGTGCTCCATCACCCTCACCGTGAAAAAGTTCCTTCTCAGCTTGATGTGGAACCTCCTATGTTCCAGCTTACAACCATTGCCCCTCGTCCTATCACTACATGACACCGAGAACAGCCCAGCTCCATCCTCCTGACACCCACCCTTCAAATATTTGTAGACATTAATGAGGTCACCCCTCAGTCTCCAAGCTAAAGAGACCCAGCTCCCTCAACCTCTCCTCATAAGGGAGGTGTTCCACCTCTCTTATCATCTTTGTTGCCCTGCGCTGAACTCTCTCCANCTCTCTGACTTCTACCCTGTAGCCAGTTTACAATCCACCTCACTAACTGAAAATCTAGGCCACACTGCCTCAGTTTGTCAGCACGGATGCTGTGAGAGACCGTGTCAAATGCCTTTCTAAAGTCAAGATAGGTGACATCCACGGCTCTGTCCTCATCCATCCACCTGGTTACACCCTCATCAAAGGCTATCAGGTTGGTCAAGCATGACTTTCCTTTTGTGAAACCATGCTGACTGTCCCTAATGACCCTCCTGTCCTTGATGTGCCCGGAAACAGCCTCTAGTACAAATCGTTCCATCATGTTTCCTGGGATGGAGGTGAGGCTGACCGGTCTATAGTTACCTGGGTCTTCCTTCTTTCCCTTTTTAAAGGTTTTTTTAAAGATTGGGGTAACATTTGCTATTTTCCAGTCCCTGGGCACCTCTTCTGTTTCCCAGGACCTAGCAAAACATGCACACATGTCATCTGGTGATAGGACGAGTGGCAATGAGGTTCCATATGAATATGAGAAAGAACTTCTTCACAATGAGGGTAACAGAGCATTGGAACAGGTTGCCCGGGCAGGTTCTGGAGTCTCCTTCTCTGGAGACATTTAAAACTCTCCTGGACATGTTCCTGTGTGAATTGGTCTAGGTGACCTTGTTATGGCAGAGGGATTGAACTGGATGACCTTTTGAGGTCCCTTCCAATCCCTAATGATTCTGATATTCTATGGTTCCAGTAGGCATTAGGGACTTTGTGAAAATAGCATTGCATCAGATTAATTTGCTTCCTTCTCTTACATTGGGGTGTCTGTTTCCTTTATGACTCACCTCTCCATCCTCACCTTTTTTATACGAATGTTTCTTTTGGAACACCTATAGAATATTATTTATAAATAAAAAAGATGGTTTATTTGATTTCATTGCTGCAGAGTTGATCATCCCGCAGCTAGTGAGAATCATGTGATGGGCCCTCTTCGTTTGTGATTTGTGGTTGTTGTCTTCCACTTCCGCTTCAGAAAATTAGCTCAGTCTTGAAGTTCCAAGGGCTTTAAAGTGCTGAAACATACCGAATATACTTTAAATCCATTTCCTTTATATGCATTTTGAGGGAAAAATTGAATGGTTGTTGTGAAAAGCTGAATGATTTGAGTTTGGTAAGGAATAAATCTTTTGTATCGAAGGTATGAAATACATTTTTTGATGGCTGGTCATCACAGAATCACAGAACATGAGGGATTGGAAGGGACCTTGAAAGACCATCTAGTCCAATCCCTCCGACACAGCAAGATCACCTAGATCAAGTGGTACAGGAACATATCTTGGCAGGTTTTACATGTCTCCAGAGAAGGAGACTCCACAACCCCCATGGGCTGCCCATTCCAGTGCTCTGTCACCCTCATCATGACAAAGTGTACGTGTTTATGTGGAACCTATGTTCCAGTTTACACCTATTGTCCCTTTTCTATCATTGCGTGATACTGAGAAGAACCAGGTGCCATCCTCCTGACATTCACCCATCACATATTTATTAGCATTAATAAGGTGACTCCTGAGTCTCCTTCTCTCTAAGCTCAAGAGCCCCAGCTCCCTCAGCCTTTCCTCATTAGGGAGGTGTTCAGCTCCCTTCATCATCTTCATGGCTCTGCACTGTTTCCAACAGTTCTGTGTCCTTCTTGAACTGAGGACCCCAGAACTGGACACAGTATTCCAGATGTGGTCTCACCAGGATAGAATAGCGGAGAAGGAGAACCTCTTTTGATCTGCTAATCACCCCACTTCTGATCCAGGATGCTGTTGGCCCTCTTGGCCACAAGGGCACATTGCTGGCTGATGGTCATCCTGCTGTGCACCAGGACCCCCACGTCCCTTTCTCCTACACTGCTCTCCAATGAGGGATGGTGACTTCCTCTGTCCCATCAGCCTCACCACATTCTATTCCATGAGCATGGGTGCTTCTGTTGGATGTTGGTTGTTACCAGAATTGTAAATACTACTTCTGGCTGCAGGTTTTTGGGGATAAAATATCCATCTTAGTGAGTGAGAAATTATATGTTTTCCCACATGTAGAATAGTATTATTATTCAAGCAGATGATGGAGTGAGAAAGAACAGGCATGCACTTTGAATTGAAGACTTTTAAGAAAAAATTTGAAACAAACCACTTTTTTCATGCTTGGATGGGATAGTGATAAGTCTTAATTTTTCAATTGATCTAAAGAATTTTCAGGATGGAAGACATATGTGATTAACTTTTTAAAGAAAATAAGGCCTGTTTTTCTTCTTCGGTTGCTTTTTTGAATGATAGGTTTATGTTTTCCATTATTGCACTAGAAGAACTTTTTCAGTGCAACCACAGATTTCTGAGTGTGTTCCTCACTGCCAACTAAAGCTTCGTTCTCCTGCCAAATGGATTGCTAAGGCAGTTAAACAAAAAAGAAAGCTTTGCTTTGTTGTATTTCTTAACAAGTAAGGTTAGTACCAGATTTATGCTGTATGGTTCTTAGCTGATTTTTTCAGAAACAGTTACAGTAATATGTATGCAGATGGTTGGGATAATTAAAAACATTAAAAATGTCTATCCAAGGGAATTTCCTTCCTGACTGTTCTTGAGAATGAATCCTCTGCAACTATTGGCTCAGACTTGCTAGTTTTAGCCACTGCTTCTTTTTGGTCTAAAGCTAGTGTTTTATCTGACTGCTGTAAAGTGCATACTTTTGTGCATCTGCACTGGTGTTTGAGGTACAAATGCCCACAGGCTGATATATATGATTGCTGCTAATTCGCAGACTTCTTGTCTGTGATGCCACTGACTTAGCTACCTCTCTAGTGTCTAGTCTTTAAGCAAAATTGAGAAGTAAGCTAAGGTGGTACAGAAATTGAGATTTTGCAGTTCTCACTCTTTCTGTGGTGCTTTAAGTATTTTCTTCACCATTCCCGTAAAAGGTGTGATCATACATGGATGCAGTGCCTTCTGCTCCATGGGTAGTGGAGAGAGAGGGTGGAGTCCTATGTTTCTGTGTCTATGCTGTGTTAGTCTGCTAACATTTTCTTAGCCTAGTGAGGTATCACTGGAATCTCCTTCTCACTTCTTCTAACTTTAATAGTAAATTAGAATTGAAATCTGTAATAAATGATAATTCTTAGAATTTAATATTCTCATTACACAGTGTAGTTTTGGGAACTAAATGTATGTTTTCCATTAATGGTGTATAAGATTGTAAAAAGGTAGCAAAGTTAGAAAGTATTTTTATTCCTAATATTGAATGTTAGGGAGAATTATATTCTCATTACAATGATGTCAGAAGAGACCTGCTTGCAGATCACATTTCCCTAGAACAAATAATGATTTTTATTTTCAAATCCATCTTCTATAACCCCAACATATTTTTCATGGGTTTTGTGACAGTTTTGCAACAGGCTTGATATTAGCACACTTTTGCAGGCGGCCATTGTAATTTTCTTCTGCCTCAGATTAGACTCATGGATGTAAAATAAATTGTAGTTTAGAAGTGGAAAAGGATGGCTTGTACACTGGATTTGGCATAGTCAAGGCATTTTGGTCACTGGGGGACAAAAAATTATATCTTTAGTGTAATTTTAAGTGCTATCTCTTTTTTTCTAATGTTAGAAGAAAAAATGAAACTCAATTTGTCAGAGGTAATTTCCAGTCTGAGCTCTTTCAGAAAGCAATTACTCCAAGGAGTGTGTGGCTAAAGAGTACAGCAGTTCTGATGATGTGCTGAGGATGCTTTATGATGTGGATTGAGGCAGCTGTGCTCCAATGTGTATGTTGTGGTTCCATCAACAATCCCACTTTCACTCTTGTTGAGGAGGAGTACTTTGACTTGGCTAGGAAAAATGCTGGTGTCTTTCAGTGGAAACTTTGTAAATGTCATTTAGAAAGCAGAAAGCATTTCTTCAGCAGACTCTTTACAGACTTAGTACCTTACAATCTTTAGCCAATTTTAATTATCTCAGGATTAGTAAGGTATTAAATGCACTTCTGAAACAGAGATGCTCTTCAATAGAGTTCTTTTACAAAGAGTCTTTTTTAACATGTGTGATGAGGGACAGAATAAACTGCAATTTAGCTCTGGGTGTATTTGAAATGGCCATCGTATTTTATTTTACTTTATCCTAGGAAAGAAAAATAGAGTGTGATCCATATTTTAAATGTTTCAGATTTAGTCTGCATTAAGTAAAACTTTCCCATTGTCTCAACCATTCTACTAGTTACGTGCAGGAGCACACTAACAGGAACAGCAATAGCACCAGTTTTCATTTAAGAATGCTCTGTAACTATAGCCGGAGGCAGCTCCACGCAGCGTGAAATAATGCACTCCAGACTGCCCCCCCTAAAAAGCTGCCAAAACATGGAATTTCTCTTCCTTTTGACATTTGTTGTTTGAATGTTAAACATTTATTAATCTTTAAGAAATGTCTTTTAACTTAAGAAACCAAAGAAACATCTTTAACCAATTAATAAAACCTATCTTTTTTTTAAGTGGTGACACTGTAGTCTTAAAAAGCTCCTATCTTCTTGCTGATTATGCAAAGAGAGGGTTCAGTACAGACCAGACATGACTGGAGAGACTCGTTGGGAGCCTCAGTCTCATGACTGATGGATTTTGTCATCAGTAGAGGCACCTACTGTGAGTCCTAGGAGGAACAGAACATTTGCCTGCTTTACAGGATCTACACACTCTTCCTTGCTTAAACCTAAGCAATTAACCTGTTCTGTCCACCGAAGTCTTTTTGTCTGATCCTTCCATTTCTCAATGTTTAGGGGACTCCCTAAGAATCACCTTGTCTTTAATGATGTGTTTTGTCTTTCCCCATTGTCCACCATCTCTTCACTTCAGCAGCTTGGATGCCAGCCTGCAGTTGACTGTGGCTTATTGAGAAGCATGCTTTCTGCCATAGCTTTAGGCTCTAGGTCTGACCCTGGCATTGCAAAAATATAATGGGGGGAAGGATTGTGACAGGGCATTTTCCCAGGGTTAGCTCTGGTATGGTCAGCCTTTTCAGTGATGAGATGAGAGATGTGGGTAACACTGGCGTGACCTATGCTGTTTCACTTGTCCTCAGGGATAATGAACTGCCTCTGGCCTTTTGTACTCAACAAGATTCTGACCTGGATTCATTCCCGTGTGACCAGCTCCAGATGATCCTGCTTTTGTCAGGGTGTTTATACTAGATGATCTCTGCAGATCCCTTCCAATTTTTACTATCCTATGGTTCTAGGAAACTGAGATTCAATTCCTGTTCAGTTAGAACACATCTGCATGATCTATCCAATGTTTCCAGTCAAACACCCAAATTTCAGCCTCAGATTGCTTTCCCTTACTCTTTCTGGTCCACGTCTAACATGACCTCCATCCCAAAGATTTCTTTACTCCTTAGTCTGTCATATTGAGATATGTCCATGCTTTTCGCATAACTCCTGCTCATCTGTCCTCACTTGTAGGCATCTTCACACATCAATCTGCTGGTGCATCCTCTCACTTTGCTCCACTGAAACCAGGTTCTTACTCTCCTTTCACTATTTGCAGTGTTCTAAGAAGCTAGTAATTTGAGATACTGGCATATTCAGCTCCTTAAAAAGGTGGGTGGAAGTTGTGTCTATCATGAATGTGCTTCACTGAAACTAGCTAAAATATAGGCAGCCTGTTTGCGGCTTTAAAAGTTATGTGTGTGAACAGGGATGAGTTTTGATGCAGCTTAGCTGGTCAAAGTGAGTTTTGATTCCAACTACTGAAGCAACTTAAAACTGAGATTTTCTGTACAAGTTCTCAGACTGAGCAAGGAATATGAATAACTGACAATGATCCCAGTCATCATATGCATCTTGCATGTATCACGTATCAGACATATCTTTTGGTCCTAGCATCAGTTGCAACCTCTTAATTTTGGCCAAGCTTATTGGTCAGTTTGAGGTGATGATCTCCAGAATTTCAAGAGAAATCTGCCCTGTTGAGACCACATGTGTCCAGTTCTGGGCCCCTCAGTTCAAGAGGGAGGTTGAGGGAGTCCAGCATAGAGCAGCGAGGGTGATGAAGGAAGTAGAGCACCTCCCTTGAACCTCTATGAGGAGAGGCTGAGGGAGCTGGGTCTCTTTAGCTTGGAGAAGAGGAGACTGAGGGATGACCTCATTAATGTCCATAAATATGTGAAGGGTGGGTGTCAGGAGGATGGAGCCAGGCTCTTCTCAATGTCATTTAGTGATAGAACGAGGGGCAATGGTTGTAAACTGGAACAGAAGAGGTTCCACATAAATATGAGAAGTAACTTCTTCACAGTGAGGGTGACGGAGCACTGGAACAGTCTGTCCAGGGTGGTTGTGGAGTCTCCTTCACTGGAGATGTTTAAAACCCACCTGGATGTGTTCCTGCGTGACTTGGTCTAGGTGATCCTGCTGTGTCAGGGGGATTGGACTAGATGATCTTTTGAGGTCCCTTCCAGTTCCTAATGATTCTATGATTCTATTATTCTGAAGCAAACAGCAAATTCAAAAGAACTTTTTTCTCTGGGAGTAGCTGCGTTTATGGCTATGCTATTGGAGTAAATGTTGTCAGCATTTTATAACATGATATTTACAGGCAAGGTGTGTTAATAAAATAAACATGATTGTGGGTTTCTGTAGCAGTGCAAACCAGAGAAATGAACATTTTTTTCCCTTGTCAGTGTTTTAGTGGTGTGTTATCTAAAGTTATAATTGAGACGTCAGATGTCTAATATTTTGCGTCCAAAGTTAACCCTTTTATTTTCTTATGTTCTCTTGCATAGGATTTATGCCTGATTAAGTTACTGTCTTTTATCACAATTAAAGAAAAATGTTGTGTAGGGAGTACTAAAAACTCTGCTCAATGGAAAACAGATTGCTGTTCCTGTAATGAAACAAATGGAACCCTGTCACACACACTGCCTTTTTTCCCTCCGTCAGAATAATCGGCAGTCAGAAAGATTTATCTGCTGTGAGAATGATTCAACTGTCCAGACCCAAAGGTGTGTGTGTGTGAGGAAATATTAAAGCTTTTCAGAAAGGAAACATCATGTTTTCCTGAGATCACAGGAGTGGTAGCTGTAGCAACAGTGCTTATAAACCTGTATTTGTAAACAGTTTTGCCTCTCTGCCGTTCTTGCCAAAAATGAATTAGTAGATCTTAACATCACTCTTCAGTACCGTAAGTGAATTACTGTACAAAATGTGCCTTTGATTTATAAAGAGTTTCTTCTTGTGGTGCCTTAATATTAGACCTTAAGTAGCATAGTGTGCCTGAAAATTTTTTATTCGTTATTTTTATTATTCTGGCAGAGAAAATTTTGTTGTTGCTATTGGCTCTCACCTATTCAAAGTTATTTTATGACAGTAGCACAGTGGATAGAAATTTGCAAAGGGAACAATAAAATGTAAAAGAAGACATACTGGTAAAATAGTGTATTCACATCTAATCTGAAAAACTACATTAGAATATTTGCATTTGATTATCATTTGTTACAGTAACTTTAAAAAAAATTGTGGTGTACTGTTCTTTAGATTTTGAATTAAACTTCTTGTTTTACCCAACAGTATGGTTTACCTGCATCAAACCACAGAAGATCTTAATAAATTACAGATTTAAAACTCTTTTTTGTATCAGATCTGTCTGCATTCTAGGTACTGATATGGAAATATAAATACAAATAAGTAGATCTGTGTTTATGTGTCAGATGTATAAATACATCTGATGTACCAGTAAATACATCAGATATACATTTTCTCTCTTTATATAATTTTTTCATGCAGAATTAGAGTGAGCAGCGTTGTCTCCCAGGCCACAGACAGTTGTTAGACTATGTAAGAGCTGTGATGGCAGTTACATGATGTTTCTCAATATAATCTGAGCTAATTAATCAACACTAATTGGAGACTCAGAGATCATATTGTAAAGATTACCTTCAAATCAATTTAAGAAACAGTAAGCTGTGTTTCTACTCATGAATGTAAGAGTCTGGATTATGATGTTGGCTTTCACATTTCAGTATGTGATGTAATGAGTAGTATAAGTCTAATTGTTAGGACCACTTTCAATGCATCTCTCTTGTTTGTTCCTATTTGTGTTCTGCCTGACAAAGACATCTTGGTTCATAGTTCATAACTAAATCATTAGAAAATGTTGTACAAAAGGTATGCATGAGACACATGATATAATATATTTCTTGATATTTCTGAAGCTGTGTCTTCATCTTCAATGGAAGGACTCTTGATACACCTGGTCTTCCTGTAAAAACAGTGTCATATAATCTACCTGTGACCAGGCTACAGCTGAGCTATGAAATATGACTTACACTGGTGATCTTCACTGAAGAGCCTGATGGAGATGGTGTTGTTTCAGCTTGAGCTAGAAAATACCTACCAAACTAAACCAGACATAGTGATTACATGCTAAACTTGTTATCTGGTTTTCCATCAGAATTGGTTTTACCTTCATATTTTTCCTGCTTTACTGACAAGGCAGCAATGCAATTCCTTAATCTAAAGAAGATGACAAATTTTCTGCAATGTCACATGTGGCAGAATTTTGCTTATTTTTATCCTTGATTTTTCTACAAGGAGGAATTTTCTCTGCTTGACCACTGGATTCCAAATCAGATTTTCAGAGGTGGAATGTAAATTAGACACATTGATTTAAAAGTAATTGAGGCAATAACCCTAGCATACAGTGATGCCTCTTATGAAGCTGCTCACAGTGGAAACTGTAATTAGTAGAAAAATGGGAAGCAAACATGTTCTTAAATTCCAAATTTGTTTTTAAAGTCGCTGTACAGATTTTTTTTATTCTTGTTAATTTTCTTTAATATTTACAGTCCAGGAGTGTCATTAGAGTTTAGATTTTTGAAAGAGTTACATCATTAAGCAACGATTCCATTTTTCCTCCCAGCATATGCACAGTTTTGATATCCATAATCAAATATCACTAGTGATACGTGAGAGAGTGGCAGGTGATGTCAACATTAGTTTCCAATTTGAGTGAATAACTCCGTGATAGAAATAACTTTCTTTTAAAGCTCGTCTGTTCTGCATTTAGCAAAGAGATTTATGTATCATAATGAGATCTTCGCTTGGGAGTTGCAATAGAATTGTGTATGCTCCCCTTCTTGTGAATTAATTAAAAAGCAGGTTTCTGTCAACATCAAAGGAACTCTGATGCATAGAGCACTACTTTGGTCATATTGGGACATAACTGGTCAAGGCATTTCAGCAGTGAAAGATGATATCCTGCTGGTGACGTTTGTCTTTACATGTTCAAAGTAAGTGTTCTGGGTTTCTTTTTGAATATCTTTTCTCAGTTACTGTCATGATGAGACATAATAAAATAAGTCAGTTGTTGTAGAAAAAGACTCTTCTGGCTTGTCTTTGTCTCCTCTTTCTATGTCAAACCAGAAATTGTTTAAAAAAAAAGAAAGAAAGGAATTCTGTTCTGGGATGGGTAGGAAGATACCTGGCTTCTTTCCCCTGCAGTTCATTATTAGTTTACCTGGAAACAAAGTCAAAATTTAGTAATTGACAATGCCATTTTGACTTTTCATAGTATGCGTTAAAATTTTTGCTGTTGTATTAAGCTTTTTCTCTAAAAGCTTTTTACTTGGTGCCATGGTCTAGCCTTGAGCTCTGGGTGACAGGTTGGACTTGATGATCTATGAGGTCTCTTCCAACCTTGATGATACCTTGATGATACCTTGATGATACCTTGATGATAAAAGTGAACAAGTTTCTGGAAGGAGATGGGTAGGAAAATATCTTTTACTCCCTCTTTCCTCCTCCCATATCTCTTGAACAAAGGAGGGGAAAAGTTGTTTTCTCCTCACAGATGTTCTTCTAGAGTCTTTGGGACACAATTTCTCTTCCATGGGCTGTGGTATTCCACAATTCAGCATAAGCACACGTTTCATCTGTACACCACCAGAAGAGGGAAATCTGTCCAATGTCGTCTTCATTTCTCTGCTCTTTCTGGCAGAGAGTGGAATAACTGGGTGAGACATAAGTGGATTCCTCTACTACCCATTTTGGAGGAACCAGAGAAACCAGGGTAAGACAAGCCTTTGTGGTAGAAGTGGGGCACCAGTTCAGTGCTGGTGATGGTGAGCAACAGCAGCATGGCTGCCTAACACAGCAATAACATGACTCTACATGGTTTTAGGATTAGATAGCATTTGGCTGAAGAATGTGAGTTTTAAAGGTTGGATAGAACACAGTAGTGTAAGGGGTAATGGCTTTAACTAAAAGAGAGTAGATTTAGACTAGATGTAAGGAAAAAACTTTTACAATGAGGTTGGTGAAACACTGAATCAGTTTGCCCAGAGAGGTGGAAAGTGCCTCATCCTGGGAAACATTCATGCTCAAGTTGTCTGGGGCTCTGAGCAAGCTGATCTAGTTAAAGATGTTCCTGTATACTACAGAGCATTTGAACTAGATGACTTTTATGGTCCTTTCCCACTCAAAAATTTCAATGATTCTATGAGTGCTTATTTATGTTCTTAAATTAGCATCATTCTTTTGTAGCATAACAAGCGTGTTGGAAATGCTTAGTAACCTCTTTCATCTTCATGGCATTAGAAAGGAAGAAAGCTAAAAACATAAGTGGAGTAAATCTAAAGGGATAACACTCCTCCTGTCTGCCACGCCCAGTTTAGTTTTATTTTTTGTAATGCTTAGACATTCTGTAGAGTTAATTATTAAGCAGGAGATTACACTTACACATGGTCTAGCAGGGACTTTGGGGTTTGGAACTGGAACTACATGATGCTATCACATGTAAGCAGGAAAAAAATCAGATAAGTAATAGATTCATCTTGGCAGAGGGAAAGAGTGCTCGTGGCGGTGAGATGATTATTCACTTTGACAGATTAGGTGGGGAAGGAATTTGGGCTAAAAGCCAGTAACCTACAACTGAGTGAAATGTAATGATTATTTCCATTTAATACACACTCACACACACGTACACACGCAGGCACACTGCACTCCCCCACAATGAATAGTATAATTTTCCTACCAAACTTTTCCTTTGTGATATACAAGATGTGTACTGAAATTCTGAACTGAAACACTGAAATTTAATATATTGGTATTAAATTTAAAGTGAATGAAGGGTGGATAGCTCACCAAATTAGTATAATAAAAAACTATCAGGGAGTGGGGAGAGGGATAGAAATTTTCCTGTCCTCAGGTTCACGCAAGGGTTTTGTTTTAATCTGTGTTTCTTAGGCATAGATATTCTTCCATGAAGTGTTTTCAGATTGAGATCTCTGTCCTATAGAAATCTTAATTGTTTCCAAAGAAAACTATGGGAAAACTCTACAACAGTGTGTCAGTAACTGACACAATTCAATAGTGTAAAAATAGTGAATGGTAAAGGTCAGGTCATGTGCTCTCTGTTCTGGTGGTCCACCTTGCAAACAGTTGTAGAGTATGCTGTTGTATAGCTGGACCACCCAACAATCAATTAGATGTGCAGAGCGTACTGTGGGAGTAGAAAGACTGAATTTCTTTATGTTAGGATCACTTTTGAGAAGCTTTCAAAGGTTAAGGAGCAGCATGACAATTTTTTAGCGGAGGTTTAGGTAAGACTAATAATTTTAATGACAATAATCTAAAGGTAATATCAGTGCACAACCTCTGAAATTAGCTCATTTACCTTTGGGGAGTTTTGGCAATTAGTGATGCATTTTGTTGTTAGTATGGAAGATAATGAAGTATTGGACTAGACTGCAGAGGAGTCTGATCTACCAACTAGTTAAAACACTACTGTTACAAGGATAATAAGACAGAACTGAAACAGGCTCAGGTCTAACTTTTGTTTTTAAGATAATGTTTGTGTAATGACCCACAACATTTTTGCTATAGTCAAAGTTAATTTATTCAAGTTATTTAACATTTCTTGACTAGGGAATTCAAATACCAGAGTGCTGGTAATGTAAGTGCATGTTAAGTATCTTTAGATGTTAATCTTTGACTACTTAATTATGAACTCTGTTAATGTTGCAGATATATAGCTCCTTATATAGAAGAAAACCACAGTTATTATTTTATGTTTTACTATTGTTAGCTGCATTACCTTTGTAAATAATTTGTATGTTAATTTTTTTGGTAATACAGTAGAGATACTATTTGTATTAGTTTCTGTTAATGTGGAGAATATTCCACCTCTATATTTTTTCATAACAAGAGAGCTGGTAGTGTTTTGACCTTTCTCCAGTGTGTGGAAACCTGCAGTTTAAGACTGAATACATTTCTGAAAATTTGCTCATGTGCTAATTTGTTGCTGTTTTGTTACTGTTTTGTAGTGATTTAAAAAAGATTTCCAGCTTTGCTTCTTTCCTAGTGCAAAGATGAACGAAAAAACCAAAGTTCAGGAATTAACACACCCACTTATTTCCTCGCCCTTCTCTCAGATTAATCCAGCCTCTGGACTGTAATCAGAATTTACTTTAATTTCCTCTTAGTATGACTTCAGGCCTAATCTAGGCTCAGTGGGTGCCTGGAGGCTACAATTGCACATTAGTTTTTCTCTTTCAGATAGAGAGAGAAAGTTGAAGATACAACAGAAACAATTGCTTATTGGAAAATACACCTTGTGGCTGCACGTCTTAACAGATGTTAAAGCCAAATTCAGGAAGGGCTTTAAAAGGTTATTGGCTTCAAACATGAAGTGGATGTATTCCAGGTTCTTCTTACTGGTTCTGTTGTTTTAAAGTGCTTCATGTCTGCTAAGACTGCACAAGGACACTTTACTTGCTGACTTTCTTGTGTCCTTTCAATTTAAGCTTACTGTGTGTGAGTGCTTTGGTCCATGACCTGGAGAATGACGTGTCAGACTTTCCAGTACAATGGGTCCCTCAAATTAGCCCTAGCCCAGCCCTCCTCTGTCCATTATTTTCATTTTGCCTTTCACATGGCCCATGAGATGGCTATTTTGTGCCCATCATATTTTACCCATGTCTTTTCTCCTACACTAATTTCAACACAACTTTGGTAGGTTTTTCATTTTTGTCAATCTTGTAACTGAGAAGAGAAGTTTGGTATGATGATAATAATAATAATAATCCTGGGACTTCTCTAGGAAGGGACTTTCAAAATACTAACTGTTTAAACAGGAATTTCTTAAGTGAGAAAAAAGAAGTCAGACCCTTGAAGATATTTTAGCTTTAGGATAAAAAACAGCATGAAGTAATTAAAGGTTTAAGGAAAAAATCAAGTTTGAAACAACCAAAGAAATATTATTCAAGATCACGCTCTAAAGAATGCTTGTGTACTTCAGACTAACCTGACAAGTGTTTGTCCTGCACCTCAAATATATCACGTGTTCCTTTGCTTACCTGTCCTGGAAATAAAACTTATATTCCTGTTTTCACATCTAAGAGGATGTAAAAAACCTTCTTTATGCTGTAGAAATTGAAACAGACTATTTATATATTACACAAATGCTTACCTATGTCCTTTTACACTTAAACTTGGTGTGCAATATTTCTTTATGACCCGTGTTTCCTATTACTTTTGGAGCTATTTTCGATGATATTTTTTTAAAGTGGTGCCCAAGGTTTGAGAAAGATCTCGACACTTAATAAGACGAGTGATTATTTCCAGTACTTAACAACATATAGTAGAACAAAATAGCCCCCTTTGGAATGTCAGAGTGATAGCTTGAGTAAGAGTTCCTCGGGTTTTAAGTCTTAAGCATCCACGTTCTACTTCTTTCTTGACTGCAGCAGCCAGAAGGTTTCCTGCAGTATTGCTGCCTACGTAGTCCTTTTGCTCATTTTCTGCTGTTGTAGTTTATAAATGCTACTAAGTTTCACGTCACATGTTTTTAAGAAGAATATTTTTTATGGTATATCCTTATTATACTTGTAATACCATATAACTCTTATAATACCCTTACGATAAGGGTAGACCCTTATTATGAAAGTAATTTTGAACTCAGCCTATTCCTCAGGATGCTTCCCGCATGACAGATATTTGTACACTTGATACTCTAGTATATCATTTAGGTTACTACCTAAAATATTTTCTAGAAAAAACCCAAGGCAGTAGGCCTATGAAATCCTTATGGAACTTCTCTTCTGGTTTGACATTGGAGGATTAGTCTGTAAGCACACGTCCACCAAACTGGTCTTTTTGCCTACATTCTGGTTCCCTTTTTTGAAGGGGACAGAAACTGTACCATAGCTGCCTATTACATGTACCTCCCCAGTTGTGATGGTTGCATAACTGTGAATGCACACAGCTGCTGGTCATCTAATCTTACAAACACACATGCTCCTATCTTGAGATGACATGTCCGTTGTATAAGGTGGAAAGTTTAGGACACCACTGAAGCACTAAGAACTCACGTAATACCTTATGCCTGTGAGAGACTACCAGTGTCCAGATTCTCGTGAGAGAGTGTGGAGGGAAACGCTCCCCCATTTTGCCTTCCCAGAGGCAGGCAGCTTTGAGAGAATCCGTATTAAATGACAATAGATCTTTTGCTTCAAATGGTGACAGGTTATTTGCTTCAGGTGGAAATTGTTGAAGCAACACCACAGTACAAGAGACAAGCTGCTTTTAGAGGCTCTGAGACGGAGATAGAGTTATGCTGCCTATCTCAACAGGGGTCTCCCTCTCTGTGGACAGACTGTCACCAATAATGGACTTTACCTGGTAGACTGTGAGTTTAATAGATAGTAGATTCAGGTGGGTTTTCTTTTTATTATCGACTTTCTTGTTACCTCTGGGTTTTCTTTCTGGATATTTCTGGTCTGAGATAGTCTGCTTTGCTTCTGTGGTCATGAGTTTTGTAAAGAGTTATATAAACTTATCCTTACAACATGCAGAATACAATAATAAACTGTGCTCTGTGCTGATAGCCATGCTCCTTGGGCTGTGCTACAGCCTTGGCAAAACAACTGCTGACATCTGATGGGCTCTCAAGAGTCTAGTGGGAAGAACTGAGTGTTATAAATGATGATAGATCAAACTCTGATGATGATTTGAACAGTAACTCCAATGTACATTTCCTTGTTCTACCTGTATTCAAGCTGATAATTGTATCTGTTTGTTAAAAACTCAAGTTGCTACTAGCAAATTTTTTAAAACAGGCCTTTTCTTTTGTTTTCTTTCCCAGTTAAGTACAGACCTTACTTTTGATATTTCCTTTGAACATGCAGTTTATAGAAAACATGTTTTTACTGTCTTTAGTAACCATGCTAGCTGTAACTCATTGCGTGCTTCGGCCTTTCTGATTTTACCCATATGTGTTTCTGTATTTCNCCCTCCAGAGCAGTTCCAGCTCTGCAATTTATCTTGGTGTGGATTCGGTGGTAGTTTTGTTTGAATCTGAAGAGTTCTTCTTTATTCTTCTGACATTTCTGCATAAACATATCAGATGCTTGTTCATGGTCTCCTATGACTCTTCCCACTGTTTCTTTTGACCTTAAGTAATTTTTTTTAATAGGATATTCTAGTTATTTCTGATACTTAAATGGGGGCTCTTCAATGGAACCCAGTTTCATGAAGTTCCTGAGTGTTCGTTACCAAAATTAAAGACTTAGAATATGTGCCATTAATTATTCAAAATTGGAGATATGCAGCATTAGTTTAGCAGTTATCAGCTACAAACCTGGAGTGAAGTCCAGCAATTTTGTTCACAGAATCATAGAATGGTTTAGGCTCTAAGGGACCTCAGAGATAATCTGCTTACAGCCCACCTGACATACTAGATTAGGTTGCCCAGAACCCCCTCTAAACAAGCTTTGAATGCTTCCAGGGAGGGAACATCTTCTCCATGCAGCCTCTTCCTATACCTCGTCACCCTCAGACTGAGGAATTTCTTCCAAAGGCCTAATCTATATCTAGTCTCTTTTAGCTTGAAACCATTTCCTGTTGCCCTATCACTAGAGTCCCACATAAAAAAAAGCATTTGGGTTTTTTTTTTTTTAGCATAACCTCCTGGTTTTGGGGTGTTTTTGTGCGTTAGCAAATTAACTAAATTAATAGGCTAATTTAGTCTCAGGAACAAATACTTGACAGTAGGTTAATATTGAAGCAGTTTGGTTTTAGGAGCAGAATAAAGGGGATAGTTTAACTTTAGTTTGTTCTTTTTTAGAGATACATGGAATACTTGGAGCATGTACTACCACAAGTCTCCCTGTGCAGAGTGCTTTTTGGTACCCTTCAACAGGAATGCAGAAGTAGTTCCAACTTTCTGTTTTGGAAGGAACTATTTTTTTTCTCTGCTCAAAAGGGTAGTGCTGTGATTACACTGAGAGGCATTTATAAACTACAGTGCTGGTTTTACATGGCACTGATCGTTCTGCAGTAAGGTGTAAGGAGTTTTCTTACAATAAATCTTTGAGGATACACTCACTTTGATGGGAGAGTATGTGGTAGTGTTATATTACAGAAAGTTAAAGACATCACGCCTGCTTGTGGTTTCATTGTTGTGGACCTGATTTTTATTTGAATGTAGATGTGGAAAATGTGTAACTAACATAGAAGCTTAGTAAACTTTCCTGTTTGTCTGCTCATCCTCACAAAGCAGTAAAATAGGTATAGTAAAATCTGGGACTAAATCTTAATCCCAGCACCATTATCTGAAGTCTAAATTCAGTTTTTGAATCCTCTTTTTTTCAGTCCACCCATGAACAAAGGAGCTGTTGCTAGCAGACATAAGGCAGAGCAACATTCTTGGGTTGAACTGGAAAAGCAATCATTTCCTGGCAAAGAAAGCACTTGGTCAACTTATAAAGTGGCTTCAACTGAACAGAACCCGTGCTATCAGCTTTTATTAGGTTACTGTTTGTCTTGGGCCTCGTAGGAGTAAAGATAAATGTAAATTTTCAGGTTAACTTTTGCTTTGCTCCCAAAGGTTTGTGCCTTTATGAAGTATGGAACTAGGGGAAAATGTCTAATAATTTGATTTTGAAACAATTTTCAATTCAGAATTTTCCTTTTGTTGAAAAAAATGTGGTAAAAAAGTAGGGGGGAAAAAAGGACAAGTAATTCCACTTCAGAATTCCACTGCTGTTTTTGAAGATGGGGTTAAGGATTATGTGATGCCTATATCTGAAAGGTAAGCTGCATGATTTTAGAAAGGATAAAGGTCTGTAAACAGCTTTTATTGAGACACTAGAATCTATCACCTTCGCACGCTACAGCAATGAGCTTATGTTGCTACGGCCTAGCTGCAAAAAAAGTGGTGTTTGAGATTTACAGGGTCTAGATCTTCATACTTACTCTCTTCATACTCCTGTCCTGAAATTGATACACTTAATAAATGACTTTTATGTTCAGATTATATTTCACTGCAGCTAGATAAGAACCAGGAGTGCTAGGATTTGCTGATAAACAAAGACAGACCGAGCTGTGACTTTTTAGAGCAGTGTTTGCATGTCTTCAGATAACATTCCCCAGATCTTCAGTGCTATAGGCATCAAGCAGAGCCACATGAGCTGGTCTTGCACTGAATTAGCCCACGTTGAGCAAATCTTTACATCGGCTTAACTGCAAATATAATGCGGCTGCTGCTAAAAGGGGCAATCATATTCTTCTTCCGTCCCCAGCTATTTTCCTCTGATGCTGCTATTGGATCAACATTCTTTTCCCAGAGTCTCATGAGAAATTTAGTCAAACCCAGGACCCTGTGGCTTGGGTGACAGGCCTGTCACCTTCTCAGTTAGGCAAGACCCATATGGGATATAGCCTGCTTAGACCAGCCTGCAGGATGAAGTGCAAAGCACATTGCTGGTTTCTTATTTCCTCTTCATTCTGGTGTTTATCACTATGACTCTTGGTGGTCATATTCTGTACTGTCTCAGGGACTCCTTTTTCACAGACAATAAGTTATAACAGTGATCAGCTGGAAGGGAATGACTCCAAATTCTTTATGAGCTGTTGAACCCAAGAGGGAAAAGCAGGTTTCCTAAGAGTACGTGGAGCCTTCTACATCACAAAGCAGTTTTCTGCTGTTGAAGGCACTGTGCCATATAGACCCTTTCTTAAACTTTTCACAATCTGTTTGAAAAACAGCTAAAGTTTTCTTGCCTCTCCTCCCTGCACTGGGAAGGCTGTCCCGAGACTTGATTGCTTTAACAGGTAGAAATGTTTGGTTTTGAGCACATTTATCCATTGCTCACTTATATCTGTTTCCTTTTGTGCAAGCTTCTATGTTGCATCCTGGAGTTACTTTCCTTGAACATTCCATGGAAGTGATGGATTTTTATTTACTTGGTGCTTACTGTTATCTACATGATTTACAGATGGATCTCAGTCTTTCCCCCCTTGCTCAGGGTAAAACTCTTCTTGTCAGTCATGTCAGCCTTCCTCAGAGGACTGTTTCCCCAGATTTCAAGTGGACCTGAACATTTTGTTCTGCTTATCTTTACTTTGCACCTGGCTGATTTCCTGTAAACAGAAAGGTAAATGCAGACCTAAGGAAAAAAGACAACTTTCCTTTCTGTGCTGTTCAGGCCTGCATACAAGAGCAGTTGCAAGGCCTCTCCATTATTCCTCCTTTTCACAAAAGGAAGGAGAGCAGTAATGATTGCCAAATTCAAATTGATACAGGAATAGTTTTGTTGCATTATGGCACTGCTTAGTTATGTCTTTTGAGGTGCTGTCTCCTATTTCTTGAATTATTGTTTGGGTTTCCTCCAATCCTTTAGAGAAAGGAGGGAAGGTGCCTGGAGTGTAGGTAACCCTGTCAAAATTGCAAGCTGAGTTTTCACTTGCCGTGTGAAGGTAAATGTTATCTTAGAGGAAGCCAAAACGTGGTGCACAGGTATGGAGTCACACACAGTGAGATCCTCAAGGCTTTCTGATAAACATTGCTAAAAGATGAAACAAGAAGCACAAAAGAAAGCCATGTAGAACCAGCAACGAAGCCTTTGCAGTCTTGTTTATCCAGAATTGTCAGTGGTATGATTTACTAGTTCTTTACTGGATGAGTCATCTGCACAGCATTAGGTTCATGCTGTTTGTTTTCTATATGATATGGAAAAGGTTTTGCAACAAGCATGGACATATTTTCGTGACACAGTTTACTTTGTACTGAATAAAAGCAGAATCATAGAATGGTAGTGGTTGGAAATTACCTTTGATCTAGTCCACCTCACTTGCTAAAGCTGAATATATAGAGAAATTTGCACTTGAGTGGGGCTTATGTGTCTCCAGAAAAGGAGATTCCACAGCTTCTCTGGGCAGCCTGTTCCANATAGTCTGCTTTGCTTCTGTGGTCATGAGTTTTGTAAAGAGTTATATAAACTTATCCTTACAACATGCAGAATACAATAATAAACTGTGCTCTGTGCTGATAGCCATGCTCCTTGGGCTGTGCTACAGCCTTGGCAAAACAACTGCTGACATCTGATGGGCTCTCAAGAGTCTAGTGGGAAGAACTGAGTGTTATAAATGATGATAGATCAAACTCTGATGATGATTTGAACAGTAACTCCAATGTACATTTCCTTGTTCTACCTGTATTCAAGCTGATAATTGTATCTGTTTGTTAAAAACTCAAGTTGCTACTAGCAAATTTTTTAAAACAGGCCTTTTCTTTTGTTTTCTTTCCCAGTTAAGTACAGACCTTACTTTTGATATTTCCTTTGAACATGCAGTTTATAGAAAACATGTTTTTACTGTCTTTAGTAACCATGCTAGCTGTAACTCATTGCGTGCTTCGGCCTTTCTGATTTTACCCATATGTGTTTCTGTATTTCTTCTTTGCTATGACTAATCTTTCATCACAGGTCTTTATTTTTAGATTTTTTAAAAAAAATTCCTCTATATTCTGAGGCCCTTACACAGCTGCATTTTCTCCTTGCTGTGCTTCTTATTTGTTCCATCTTCGTACAAGTTCTGCCTTCGCATNGTAAGTTTTTCCTTATAGTCCCACCCTTCTGACACAAAGCTCCTTTCAAACATTTTTTGTCTTTAGGCAGATGAGGATATGTTTTATGCCTTTATTACTTGCAGTGTAAGCTATTGCTAGTGCTGTGCCTGGGTCAAAACTGAAGGGTTTTTTGGTTGATGTAAAATGTAGTTTTTTAGTTAATGGGATTTCTCACCAGTCTTTTCATTTCTATTTCATCAACTTGATCGTCTGTTTTTTCTACAAGCTGTCAGTTCATGTCATGTTGTCATTTATATGTACATATTTATTGTTTCTCTGCTTTGGATATCACTAGCTTGGATGTCTGACTAAAGCAAGGCTTTTGATCCCACCAGAATATCTAAATTGAATATTTGTTCGTACTTACATTTAATTGCCTGCTTTGGAATTCTTTGAGGTTCTTCTCAAAGATCCTGTTAATGAGATTGATCTTTCTGCGTGAGTATGCAACACAGTTCCTTGTGTCACTGTTTTCATCGCAGAAAGTGAAATGAAGCATCATAGCAATGAAATTAATATAAATACTTATGGTAGCAAAAGTTAAATCAGTCACTACATTTTGAGGATCTGAAGAGGAGAGAGGAAATTGTCAGTAAGTGAGAGCTTGCTCTCCAATAAAATGCTAACTTGAATATTAAGATCATAGAAGAATAGGGCTTGGAAGAGATCACTGGAGATAGTGTCGTCCACCCCTTTGCTACAGGAGATTCTCTTAGAGCAGATCACACAGAAACATCCCCAAATGAGTTTTGAATGTCTTCAGAGATGGAGACTCCACAACTTATCTGGGCAGCAACTTGTGACCTGGAGAAACCTGAAGAATTGACATTTCTTTCCAAGAGTAAGTTTGCATTTTTTTTAGTTCATCGGGTTACATTTTTAATCTTAGAGTGGTTAAAAAAAATAAAGAGCTCAGGTGAAACAGGTTCTCAGGCCTTTCTCAGCCCAGATTTTGCTTTATTAACAAAATGTTAATAAAACCAATGTGATTTTAATCACATTTTTTCTGATCTCTTTTCACTGGAAGGGATAATATTTAGCAGAAATTTGCTGTATGCAACACAATTCATAGATGCAAATTAACAATTTTAATAAATTCTTTTATTGAATCATTGTGAAATACTTGATTTTTTTTTTCTTCAGGTTGTTGTTTTGGTTTTTTTAATATCATAGTCATTACAAGCTTGTATTTTATTAAGAACCTCTTTTTTGTAAATGCTGGGACATTTCTAAGGCAAAGCATCAGTGGTTCCGCTTGTATGAGCATAGCTGAAGTGAAAGAAAAATATTCTGCAGGGAGAGAGGTGAAATTCTTTATGACAACTTCAACAGTGGTGAAAATGCACTGCCTTGTTCTACTTTTAAAGATACACTGCTTTATTTGGAATACAGAATAAAAATAGATGCTCACATTTGTTTTTCTCTGTATCTCACACCAATGAGTGTTTCTTTGCACTTCATCACAATGCAGAGCACTTTGTGCAGGCGATGAAGTGCAGTTTCAGGCACTCTCTGGCAAGTTGTTATTCACAGGAAGACTTTCATAGCCATATCCTTTTCTGGCAGTGCTTTTCTGCACTGCAGACTTTGCTTTCTGTTGTGTATTTCAGTCTCCAGAGATCCCATCAATGAACTGGTACAGCAAGGTGAGCATCTGTGTAGTTAACTGCATTGGAAAGATGATTTGTACCATAAACAACTTTTCATATTCTTTTTGATGGGTTATATTTATCTTGGCTAGTTGATTGAACCAAATCACCGAATGGTGGTATAAGCAGATAACGCTGCTGCCATAGATGTACCGAGAAAGTGGGGTCAGGGCAGGGAAGGTAAATCCTGTTTAAGAGAGTGTGTCTTGTGAAGGAAAGATCTTTGAACATGCTTGAGCAGGGCTGGGCTAGCACTGCACACAAACAATTTTGTGTAAAGCAGTCTTTCTGTGAGGTGAAAAATATTTTTCTGAACTGCTGAGAATGTGAATTTGCAATTATTGGATACCAGTGAATTGAAAGGACCTTGTAGAAGAGCAACAGTGAGGGTGATGGAGCATTGGAATGGGCTACCCAGGGGGGTTGTAGAATCTGCTTCTCTGGAGAAGTTTAAAACCCACCTGGATGTGTTTGTGTGCAATTTGGTCTAGGTGATCCTGTTCTGGCAGGGGAATTGGATTAGATGATCTTTCGAGGTCCCTTCCAATCCCTAATGATTCTATGATTCTATGAACAGAAATAATGAGACTGCTTGTTTATGTGCAAATGCATGAAGAGCATTGACTTGATATGAGCATATTGAGGAAGAGATGATGGCATAGGAAGGTGCAGGCACAGAAATACTTACGTGATATAAGCATCACTGATAGTGAGGGGTATGGCAAAATGAAGAACAACAGTATACTTAAGTAAGCCTTTTTTTTTTTTTTGCTGTCAATGTAATACTTTGTACCATCAGAAGGTTTCTGTGGCAGAGAGAAATTTAATGAAATATAACAAGGGTAAGTGTAGAGTCTTGCATTTGGGTAAGAACAACCCCAGGTACCAGTATAGGTTAGGGACAGAACTGTTGGGGAGCAGTGTAGGAGAAAGGGAGCTGGGGGTCCTGGTGGACAACAGGATGACCATGAACCAGCAGTGAGCCCTTGTGGCCAAGAGGGGGATCAGAAGAGGGGTGATTAGCAGATCAAGAAAGGTTCTTCTCCCTCTCTACTCTGGCCTAGTGAGACAATTTAGAGATCATCAGGGATACGAGACATGTGCTCTTGTGGCCAAGAGAGCCAACAGCATCCTGGGATGTATCACAAGGAGCATGGTCAGCAGATTGAGAGAGGCTCTTCTCCTCCTCTGCTCTAGTGAAATCACCTCTGAAGTATTGTGTCCGGTTCTGGGCCCGTCAGTTCAAAAAGGCCAAGGAGCTGCTGGAGGGATTCCAGCATAGCACAACGAGGATGATGACGGAAGCGGAGCACGAACCTTATAAGGAAAGGCTGAGGGAGCTTGGTCTCTTTAGCTTGGAGGAGACTGAGGGGTGACCTCATTAATATCCATAAATATGTGAAGGGTGGGTGTCAGGAGGATGGAGCCAGGCTCTTCTCAGTGTCATCTAGTGATAGGATGAGGGGCAATGGCTGTAAACTGGAACATAGGAGGTTCCATATGAATGTGAGAAAGAACTTCTTCACAGTGAGGGTGACGGAGCACCGGAACAGGCTGCCCAGGGTGGTTGTGGAGTCTCCTTCTCTGGAGACATTTAAAACCCACCTGCAATCCTGCTGTGTCAGGGGTATTGGACTAGATGATCTTTTGAGGTCCCTTCCAGTCCCTAATGATTCTGTGATTCTGTGGTTCTGTAACTGTCAGGAACAGCTTCTTAACCGACATTCCGTTTCTCGAAACTCAGAACTGAGCTGGATAAATACTAGAAAGCAGAGTGTACGCAGTAGTTCTTCATAGACAGAGAAATGAATGACCGATCTGTTATGTATTTAGCAACTGTGAATCATGGGTGGCCAATGCTGCTGAATCCTGCAACAGGGTTTTGGATGAGAATTAAAATGAATGCAGAGTCTGCTGTGCAATCAGGTCATTGTCTGTGCCTACAGTTTTAACCTGTATGATTGCTTTTTCGTATTGCAAACATTCCTTCAGTATGATCAACTGTGAATGAGATGCTGTGCTGGATTCTGTCGAGGCTTGAAACTTGTAAACTCTGGAAAGCAGTTGCTGTTGGAAGTCAGCTTCTCTATGTAAAGCTACACTATCTCCTTGTGAAGGGAACCTGCTGATGTGAACAGAGATGGTGGTGATTTGAAAAATTTTTGGACAAGAATTCTCAACTTGTTCTTGGGCAATGGTGATGAAACTATTTTTAACTTATCTGTTGTTTATAATAGAGTGGACACAGGAAGTATAATCCCATGGTCACCCGGCAATACAGATTTTCACTTTCCTGTACAGGGTAGGTTCTTGTCAGTCTTGGTATTCTGTAAATAACGGATAGACTGTACTTTTTTCAAGCAGTGTGCATGAGATCTCATTTTGGTTCTCATTTGTTTTTCTATGTGAAATCAAAGCATTTATTTTTTTTTTACATTTGCAAAAATAAGTACTGTGAAGAAGTACAAGTTCACTCAGTCTACTTCTGTTTCTACTCAGTTCTGTTCTTCTTGTGTTTTTAAAAGTACAGATATGGGTGGTCAACTTTAAGTGAGTCTGAATGGAATCTCATCTGTAATTTGGGCTCATGCCCAAATCCTTGTTTGGATTGTTCATTACTTCAATTATGCTAAATTCCTAGAATCTGCTATCAGACAGTATTGCTCACAAATGGTAAAAGTGTCACAATAAAATTGTCTTAAGGTTACCTCTGTATTTGACTCAGCACTTGGAATATTTAATGTGGATTTTTGCTCTAACTATTTCCTCCCCGGAACTGAAGAGGCCTAGATGTTAGGCTTGCTTTTTAACCCATCTGCATTAAATATATAATGGGGATATATGGTTTGAATGTAGCTGGCTATGGTTTATGTGCAGCTATGAAATTTGAGAATCATCCCTTTAAACAGACCTTTAAAAATACCAATATGGTATGCTGCCTTCCCCAAAGACTGCATAATTTTAGATCCCTCACTTTCATCTACACCATTTCTCATCCTTCTTGTACTAGCTAATCCTGACATTTTCTTAATTTAAAGACTAATTCATAACATGAGTTGCACTTAGTCACATGAATAATCCTACTGATTAAAACTCAGTATGAAAGCCCTTTTCAGAGTCCACTTATTTGCCTGAATACTCTTCTGATCCTTTTCTTTAGGTGTGCATATATCAATGGTGCTGTACAAGAACAATCCATTTTATCCACTTTATGACTTCATGTTACTGGTCTAGCTTGCGTGCAGAAGCATAAAAGTCAAAATACGTTGTACTTAACACTGACTTTGACAGCTCCATCAACGCTGGTTTTCCTACTCTGGAATATTGTACATTCCCTCACATTTCTGCAACAAATTCAAAAGGCAGGTTTTATGTGCATTTGAATTGTGCTGTTGACTGTGCATCTGATGACTAATGGTGACCCAGTTGCCTTTCTCTGTAATGCAGTGAACTGGCAGACTGTAACAATAGAATGACTCTTCCATATAAGGTCTTTTTTGATACGTAGGTACACAAGTCTACTGTGTTGTTTCTAAACATGCTGAGATTGGTTGTAGAGAGGGAATAAAACCAACCGTCGTATTCAGAGAACAGCTTCAATAACCCTTCCTGCCAGAACAGCCCACTAACTAATTGCAAACACATGTGAATATTTGTAAAGAACAGGGCATGAGCTCAGAGAGTGACTTTGGTTTAACATACGTGAATGACAGCCCTTAGTTGCCCTGTTACCTGTTTCACTAAACTGCGACAAAGTACAGCTGTTCTGCAGGCAGTGAGCACCCCAAAATATTTCAATGGAAATACACTGTGCTTAGGGAAACAAATTTTGAAAATAATGGCTGCCTGGCTAAGAATTAAAAAGGACAGTTTGCTTTTTGTTTCTCTCATCTATTGGTGCATTGCCTGCATTTGGAAACTTGAGGAGAATTGGAAAGTCATGTATTTCTCTACCTTTTCAGTGTTACATGATGCGTAGCAAGATTAAGCAGTGAGTGTAATATGAATGTTGGCCTCTTCGCAGCAGAGCCCTGACATCACAGACTAAAAGCTTTGAATATGCAGTTTGTTTTCTCTTCCCTTATGAACGGTTCTCCTCCAGACGGGTCTTGTTTAAGACCTACAGAACATGGAAAGAAGACAAAAAAACCCCCCTGTCATATTTCTAGTTCTTTTCATCTAAATAACGGCTTATACAGTGTGCAAGGGCTGGATATGAGTTGGGACTTTTGTTGTTGTTGTGGCTTTTTGGTTGGGTGTTTTGGGGCTTTTTTGTTGTTTTCTTTGGTGGTTTATTTTGAATGTAATGTCGCGAGTACAATAAGCACGTATAATTACAGTTCCTTCACAACTTTGCTGTCAAACAGTGCGCATGATCTTCTAGTTTTCATGATGTTCAGTATCTTCTGAGGACAATTGTCAATCTTTTTGAAAGTATCACAGATGTTTACCCATGATTTTCTTTTTCAGCCAAGCTCACAGAATTTGGAGTGCTGTCATGAATGACACTCCAGCTCCACAAAGTCAACTACTTCTGAAATCTTAGAAGGACTAGAGATTTTGTAATAATTTTAAATGGTATTTGACATTTGTTCAGCTACCTCTGTCATCACCTGAAAGTACAAAGTTAATTTCATACACTTAACAGGAGGAAGGGTTTTGACTGAGAGATTCAGGCTATTTTAGTGAGGGATATTTGATTTTCATACTGCTGAAAAATCTGAACTATTCAAGCAATTGCAGTCTGGAATATAGAATGTTCAGTTTAAACATTAGGAAAAACTATCTTGATGAAGGGAATGGAACACTGGAACAGACTGCCCAGAGAGGCCATGTAGGCTCCTTCTCTAGAGGCATTCAAAACCTGTGCAATTCAAAACCATTCCTCTGCAGTCTCCTCTACGGCATCCTGCTCTGCCAGAGTGGTTGGACTAGCTGATCTCCAGAGGTCTCTTCTAGCCCATACCATTCTACAATTCTGATTCCATACAGTTAAAAGGCAAGTAGTATGTCTCCTCTTTTGCTAAATATGTGAGAGTTGGCTTTTGGTCAGAAATATGAAAGATCCATGAATCAGCTTGTGTTTTGTCTTCATTTTCTTCTTGATGTTATTTTTCATTATATGTATGTTGCACATAATGCAGCAGTAGCCATATTTTGTGTAAGTTTGAGGTACTGAAAGAAAAATTCATACAAAATCTTGACAAGATGAGAACACAACTGCCTCTGTAGCTCTTACGGTAGCTCCCAGTAGTTCTGGTTTTGTACTGACAGCTTTCCTAAGAGCTGGATGTTAAAGTTTCCCTGTATACAGGAAGAGTTCTGTCACAACTTTAGACTTGCTACTTCTACTGTGGCCAAATGGTTCTGTTTGCAGAGAGTGCTCTGCTTTACTGCATACCTTTCAAGAGCTTTGGAAAGTACAGGATTTCAGTGTCTATAAATGTCTGAGACTGAGACTAGATTTATTTGCTGTATGTGTAAAGTGTGTTGTACTTAATTTTCTTACACTGTTTGAAGTAGCACTGCAATATCAGAAGCTCTTGTGTTCTGTATAATCCCAAGGAAATAGTGATTATTTTAATTTAACTATTGAGGTTGGTTATTATTTACTGTTTCTAAGCAGAGCATTTTCTGCTGACTCCAGTTTCTTTAATTCTGATAAAAGCTTGCAATAAAAGAACACTGTAAGTTTCTGGATCACAATAGACCTTTGGAGCTTTTACTGGAGTACTGGATGGTGTAGCCTTAAAAAAGACACAATTTACTCTCAATTTACTGAGAATCCAAAAATTTTTCATTCTGTTTAATTTGACATTTGCTATTAGATATACGATGCCTAATCAAGTCACCTGTTTTGCAGAAAAAGATCAGTCATTTTTTTCTGTTTGAGCTTAAAAAGAGACAAAATGCTGTATTTTGTAGAATTATAGAATCATTAGAGATTGGAAGGGACCTCGAAAGATCATCCAGTCCAATCCCCCTGCCACAGCAGGATCACCCAGACCAAGTCATACACTCAGTCTGGGTTAGAAGGGACCATAGGGTCATCCAGTTCCAACTCCCCTGACAAGGGCAGGGACACCCCACCCTACATCAGGCTGGACAGAGGCTCATCCAGCCCGGCCTTAAACATCTCCAAGGATGGGGCCTCCGCCATCTTCCTGGGCAACCCATTCCAGGCTCTCACCACTCTCATGCTGAAGAACTTCCTCCTCACATCCACTCTAAATCTACCCATCTCCAGCTTTGCTCCATTCCCCCTAGTCCTGTCGCTACCTGACATCCTAAAAAGCTCCTCCCCAGCCTTTTTGTAGGCCCCCTTCAGATACTGGAAGGCCACAATAAGGTCACCTCAGAGCCTCCTCTTCTCCAGACTCAACAGCCCCAACTCTCTCAGTCTATCCTCATAGGAGAGGTGCTCCAGCCCTCTGGTCATCCTCGTGGCCCTGCTCTGCAGTCGCTCCAGCATCTCCACATCCTTCTTGTAATAAGGGCTCTAGAACTGGACACAGTACTCCAGGTGGGGCCTCACCAGAGCGGAGTAGAGGGGACGAATCACCTCCCTCGACCTGCTGGCCACACTTCCCCTGATGTAGCCCAGGATCCAGTTTGCCTTCCGGACCACAAGTGCACACTGCTGGCTCATGTTGAGCTTTTTGTCCACAAGCACCCCCAAGTCCCTCTCCTCAAGGCTACTCTCCAGCCAGTCACTGCCCAGCCTCCATTTGTGCCTAGGATTGATTTGTTGCAATAGAGGGTTGGGACACAATGAAATTTCTCAAGACCCAGCAAGCATTGGTTAAAGTAGATGAAAACACAATTCCTAAGCAAATAAATGAGAAAAAATAATAAACAATTTTTATTCCATTACCATTTTGGAATTGAAGTGAATGAAAAAAAAAAATGGAAAAAAACCTGGGCATTACATTGGACATTGCAAGAGAGAAATTACCATTTGTCTTCTAGGATTGATATATTTCTTATACTAGAACTACAAAGTGCTGTGCTGGTTTCCTCTTCTTCATATAAGTGGTGCTTGCATCATAATCCAATTCTACTTCAATTTTTGTTGTTTTGCACATCTAACACTACTTAACTAATTTAGCTGTCTTTTTCCTACAAGGCAATTTGACTACTACTAATGATTTATTAAAGGTCATTACTACAGTGAGTGCTGTCAACATGCACATAAATATGGGGCTGTATTCTGCAAGGTTTATTTCATTACTTCATCAATAATTTATCTGTTTTCTTCTGTTGCTTTCATTTCCCACCTGCTTTCCTTTATCTCTATTAAAATTGGCTATTTTTTGCCAAGGACTTTTTAAATGTAAGAGGAATAATGTTTGATGTAAGAAGTCAGAGTGGGAAAAGTACTATTAGTGTCTGTGTGAAGTACATAAGAAGATTAGAAATAGAATAGTCATGACCTTTAGAAACAAAAACCACCTTTCACATTCTTTGTGAAATTTCTTTTTCTTTTTCCTCTTAATTTGTAGAGTTCATATAATTCAGTGAGTATAGTGTACCTTTTGCAATACCTGAGAAATTTCTTCCCTTTTTTTTAAAAAAAAAATATTTCAACATACTGGGGTTTAAAAATACTTGTTAACGCATTCTTACTGCTAAAAACAATTTAGAGATCATCAGGGATACGAGACATGTGCTCTTGTGGCCAAGAGAGCCAACAGCATCCTGGGATGTATCACAAGGAGCATGGTCAGCAGATTGAGAGAGGCTCTTCTCCTCCTCTGCTCTAGTGAGACCACCTCTGAAGTATTGNTCTTTTGAGGTCCCTTCCAGTCCCTAATGATTCTGTGATTCTGTCATTCTGTGAGACCTTTTATTTGTGAATCCAGCTTCTTGAATCATTTATGCTTCCATTCAGGACTTTATGTAGAGGCAGATTAATGTGTATGAAACACCGGCTTATTCAGAAAAGTGTCACGTTCTTTGGAAACATGATTGACTTTAAGTTATTCACTAATAAAAACTTTTCCAAGTGCAGGTTTAGAAATTATTTTATAAAACATATTATTGTACAATGCCAAGTAATATTTGAATTTTAGGGTTAACAGGTTGATTATCGTTACCTGATTTCACATTTGGCAAATTTTTGAAAAAAACAAAACAAACCCAGCCCAATAATGAAGACCTCACCAAGAATAAGAAAAACAGAACCACCATTTCAGAAATAATGGGTGCTTGTGTTTCTAATTACTGAGTAAAATGAATGTATTTGGACCTGAAAGATTGAGATCTATAACACTAACTTACTGTTATGGCACACATCTGAACAGTTAAGAAGAATTCATTGTAAAGGGAGAAATTCAGACACATTTTTGTTGACATTATTGGAAAAAAAGTCAGACTTCAAGTATGACTGGGAAAATTATGATCTTTTTAAAAAAGGGTTTTCAAAGACTGGATTCATTTAGTTTGGCAAAAGCTACAAAATTAATATTTATTTTAAAAAGCAAAGATGTAAGTGATCACAGCTTTTGGCTCTTAGGGAGAAGGAAATGCCTTTAAAAATTCCATGTTGCTTGAAAGTTTATTCTCTGCCTTCCCCCTTTTTGTAGCCCATTTAATGTTGTGTGGGACATCTGTTTAGGAAAAGTAAGGCTAGAAACAAGTTTTTAACCCTTCAGCTGGTAGGTGTCCAAGTTTATTGTGAGATGGTTGTTTTCTTGAGGGGTTACTGTATCTTGAGTACTTTTTGCAACTTTTTTTTTTTTCCTGGATTTTACCACATTTGTTTTTAATTTGTATTTAATATGGGTAATGAGAAAAGAAAAACATACACTGTAGTTTACCAGTACTTGGGAGAATGCAGAACAAACCATAAAGCTAGTGAGAAATAGGCACATTAGGTAGATATACTCTCCCTTACTGCCTTCGTTTTGGATGTAAAGGTCTAAATGAAATTTTCTGCATCTCCAACAGACGTTTTGGGAAGAGGTGCCTCTTCCCTGCATTACAGACATGTTCTGGTTTTCAGTAACTGCAAGAATGCAGACACACTTCACAGTGGAGTGAAAAATGAGGCTGTGACTTTATATAAAGACATATTATAAGAATGGGGCAGATCCAGTGGATAAGCAGGAGGCATCTCTGTAACCTACCAGCTGGAAATTCACAGATAAGAGGGGTGATCTTCTGGGTTTGTACTCCCTACTTCTGTTTTCCTCATAAAGGTTTCCCAGCCCTTGCACAAGTATTTCCAGTTACACAATTATCTTTAGTTGCAGAGCTCTGTCTGAGAGCTGTCTCAAATATCTCCTTATTTCTGATGCTTGTGACTGGGCTACCTTTCGCCAGGAGTCCATACTATGTCCCCGCAGCTGCTAAGGAAGTAAGCCCGAGTTGGCCATGGCCTCTCCTGGTTCATCCACCAAGGATGAAAAGAAGGTCTCTGAAAATGCTGGCAATTGATTGTTGTTGTTCTCCACTGCAGGAACTACTTTTATGAAACATCATTTTCTCCATGAACTTTCCTGTAACTTAAGGTCCCTTTTCCACCCAATAACTATTATTTGGCACAGCAATTTTTTTAAAAAAAGGTCTCTTTCAAAAAGATCTCTCATAGATCTTCAAAAATTGTTAAATATCACTGAAAAATTTTACCAAGAAGTATATTTTTCTGTCAATGGACCTTTCTTCATGTGATGAGGGTTGTGTAAGTTGTGACTACCATAAATCTATGCTAAAGAGAGAGGGAACAACAATTTGGACAAAGCTTTGCTCAAGTTATAGAAAATTAGCAGTGTAAATGGTGTAGTATCAGTCTAAGCAAATAAATCCTTATTGCAAGGCATCAGTAAATCCTCCAGCTTTCTGTGAATGCAGAGACAGTACGTGAATTCTTAACTATCTGACCTGCTTCCTTCCAGTGGATCAAGATACAGGTGGTATAACATTTGTATTTGTTATAGAAAATAAATTACTCCACAGTAGGTTAATTACATACAGGCACTGTGAACTTCAATCGCATTGTTACTTTTAAGAACTTGATTGAAATAATATTCTAAAGTTTTTGCTTTCCTTTTGTAATTGGCGCATTACAAACACACAAGCACACACACACACGTGCGCGCGCACACTCACACACACACACAAAACATTTTACAACTGGAAATAAGGGCATTATGGTTAGGCCCCGTATAACAGATACTCAGTAGCTGTGAGAGGAATCTTCTGTGAAAGAGTTTAAGGGTCCTGATTTCTTTTGAAAATCCAGTCTTTGGTTTTGCAGTATTTACCAAGGGTCACGTTTTGACTTTCGCCTATTTTATTGAGGAGAATATTTCTGCTGAGTCAGATACTTTGAAATTAATATTAAATATGTTGAACTGAGGGTATTTTAAATGAGTTCTAATGAGGTCTTCTAACTGCATGTTCTGTTTGAATGACAGAAGATACTGTGTGCTGCACTGAAGTTCCTGAATCCTGTTATTTCCTCTTTTGTTACTTATTGGTATTTCTTTGCCATTCCTTTTCTTTCCCATAGACATAATTGTAATAATAGAATTGCATGGAGCTGTTGGTCAATACAATTTTATTATATTGTTACTCTTGCATAATTACAATGCTGCAGGGTTTGTATGCTCAGTACTTACATGCTTAGGCAAACATTGCAAATTGAAGTGTGATGCTTCACTGACTTTAACATCACTTGCGAACATTGAAAAGAGGTTTCTATTGTTCTTTGCTGGACACTGGAGAAAGAAAATCTCCATCTGGGTGCCAGGAAAGAAAACTTCTGTGGTTTGTTCACTTACACATGCCAATACTCCAACCAGTTGTATCCGTGTTTGGCCATACTGTTTTAGCTGAGAATCATTTCATCTGCCACTGACTGCTCAGTGTTCCCAGAAGACACCAGACAATCTACTTCTTCATTAAGCCAACTAGGTTTTTAACTCACTCTCACACACTCCTGTCAGCCTCTGAAATCCCACGGTCCAGACAGCCATCTTGCATGGTACTGAAGTCAAATGCAAGAGTAAGCATCTCACGCTTCCTAAAGTTCTTACTGTGTGAACCCTATTAAGCCAGCAGGTCGAGAGAGGTGATTCACCACCTCTACTCTGCTCTGGTGAGGCCCCACCTGGAGTTCTGCATCCCTTATTCAAGAAGGATGTGGAGATGCTGGAGCGACTGCAGAGCAGGGCCACGAGGATGACCAGAGGGCTGGAGNTAGATTTTTCCAGACTAGATATTCTGTCAATCCTATGCAGGTCAAATGATTAGATCATCTGCTCCCCATAAAGGAAGATGAGGGAAAGATTGTTCTGGCGTCAGGAGGAGCTGATAAGCAGACCACAGAGCATCACTCAGGTCTTTGTTATGACCTTCCATTTCTTTATCTTAAGCCCTAAGTGAAAGTTCTATCACTGGCTCATCTACTGCCATAGTGGGCATTAACACCTGATGTTGTGCAGTATCCGCAAAATGCCTGAAGTTGGGAGCAGTCAGGATGCTTTAAATGTGTATTAGGGCTAAGATGAAACGGCCTAAAAAGCTGAAATGCTGCTCAAAAGGATGACATTTTACTGCTGTCATACTACTTTTGTCTGCAATACAGTTTCCCGTAGCCTCAGTTTTCCTGACCATATGAGCAAATACCTAGAGGACAGATGTGACTGCCCACTGACAATTGGAATATCTGCAGGGCCACTTGTAGCTGCAAGGGTCATCACAGAATCATAAAACATTAGGGATTGAAAAAGGGACCTTCAAAGATCATCTAGTCCAATCCCCCTGACACAGTAGAATCACACATGAACATATCCAGGTAGTTTTTAAATGTCTCCAGTGAAGGAGACTACATAACCGCCCTGGGAACTCCTTCTCCAGTGCTCCATCACCCACACTGTGAGGAAGTTTCTTTTTCTATTTATGTGGAACCTCCTATGTTCCAGCTTACACTCACAACCCCTTATCCTATCATTGGATGACACTGAGCAGAGCCTGACTCCATCCTTCTGACACCCACTCTCCATGTGTTTATAAAGAGTTATGACATCACCCCTCAGTCTCCTTCAAGCTAAAGAGACACCCAGCTCCCTCTGCCTTTCCTCATAAGGTAGATCTTCTACTCCGTTCCTCATCTCTGTGGCTCTTCACTGGACTCTCCAGCAGTTCTGTGTTCTTGAACTGAGGGACCAAAAACTGGACACAATATTCCAGATGTGGTCTCACTAGGGCAGAGCAGAGGGGGAGAAGAACCTCTCTCAGTCTGCTAACCATCCCCATTCTGATCCATGCCAGAATGCCATTGGCCTTCTTGGCCACAACGGCACACTGCTGGCTCATGATCATCCTGCTGTCCACCAGGGCCCTCACATCCTTTTCTCCTATACTGCTCTCTAACAGGTCAGTTCCCAACCTATACCGTATTCAAGATAATGGAGAGTGGCCTAGCAATTCCGCTGTCTCCCTTAGCACTGGCGGGTGCATCCCATCAGGGCCCATGGATTTATGTCCATCCAGATTGCTTATCTGGTCTGTAACCCAGTCCTTGTCAACCAGGGCAAAACCCTCCTTTGTCCTGATTTCCTGTGGGGCCTCAGCAGTCAGAGGCTCGTCAGGACAGCTTCAAGCAATATAGACAGAGGCAAAGAAGGTGTTCAGTATCTCTGCTTTCTCTGTCACCAGGACACCCACCTCATTCAGCAGGGGGCTACATTGCCTCTAGTTTTTGTTTTACCTGCACTGTATTTGAAGAAGCCGTTTTTTGTTGCCCTTGACCTCTTTTGCAAAGTTGAATTCAAAGGAGGCCTTGGCTTTCCTATATATTCTCTGACTACAGCCTTATAATGACCCCAAGGGGCCATACACTCCTTCCAGGACCTATCGATTTTCTTCTTATTCTTGAGTTTGCCCAGCAGTTCCCAGAAGACTCAGGTCTTCTGTCTCCCTTTCTTGACTTCCTACCTGTAGGGATGGTCTGATCTTGGGCTTGAAAGAAGTAGTCTTTGAATGTTAACCAGATACCCTCAGCCCCTTTACCTGCCAGTACTGTGTCCCATGGGATTTCCCTGAACTATTGTTTGAAAAGACCAAAGTTGGTCCTGCTGAAGACCAGGGTTGTGATTCTGCTAGGTATTCTGTTCCTACCACATGAGTTCCTGAACTCCATCATGTCATGGTCACTGTAGATACAACAGCTTTATATCAGTAAAGTTTTATCCATTTTGTAGCATTTTTGCTGACTAAACAGATTGTTAGAGCCTAGACAATTTAGGAGTTATACCGGCACCACTAAACAGGATCAGCTTCATAAGTTTCAGGTAACTCATTCGTTTTGTGAGCAAGTAAGTTTTATAAGATAAGATACTTGTTTTGTTTCCTCATAAATGGTTGTCAGAACTTGTACTTAGCAAGCACAATTATTTGTGCTTGCCATTTCCATTCTATTTTGCTTAAATGTTATGCTACCTGGTTAAAATACAGACCTTCACACTGGGATCAGGGATGCATCAAATTAACTGGGCCAGTAGTATGAGTTTTAGGTAATCAAGAAGCTGGTTAAGATAGCTCTGTTTCTGTTGGTAAATGCAGCTGTGGCAGTTAGCTAGATATTTTAGTGGTAAAAACATTAAAAAAGAAAAGAAAAGAGAGAAATATAGCATTAGTTTATATCTTTGCTTTGCTCAAAATTGTTCTCAGCATGTTATTATCAAACTCTATGCATCTGAGCGCTAGCTGCTCAAGGCACATGGCCCATACCAGAGATGTGAAGTGGTCTGTCTTCATCTGTGCAATTTGGCTACTGCAGACAACTCCTCATAGCTTAAATGGGCCCTTTCAAACCCTGTTCATTTCTTTCTGACAGGAAAACGAAGAAAAGTTCATAACATCAAAAGACTTAACTGGAAACAACTATAAGTTTTTTCACTGTACAATTGAAGTAATTATGGAGGTGGTGTTATATATTAAATGATTGTGCTCCCAGCCCAGTATTTTAAAGCAGTGGCATTTGGTAGCACTCATTGGAGCAGGCTAGTGTTTTCCTTGTCCTTTTAACTAATGTATTTTTATTTGCAGGGAGTCCCCTCTGTCCTACCTTACAGACACCATGCTTTGGTCTTTAAAGATGAGGGGGAAATGTTGCTCCTATGCTGTGAGAAATGAAGGAAATTTGTCTTAAAAATGAACGATTTTAAAGTTCAGATAATGCGAAGGGGTAGCGCCAACGAGCAAATCCTCCTGTTGGCTCTACACCACCGTATTTTCAGGTCTTATTGAGTACTTTGATTTTGTCAACAAAAGAAAATTAGATTTTGTGCCTTTTCACTATAGAAGTAATCTTAGCTATGCATCACGATTCTTTATTGCTGCTGTGAAAAAAAAAACAACAACCTAAAATGTGTTTAGCAGAGGGGCTAAATTGTTTGCAAAGTTTGTGACTGATGTGATCTCTCTTTTCTTTAAAGTTCCAGGCAGAGAAAAGCAGACTAACAAAACTTAAAGACTTAAAGTGCTTCTCACTGCAATTTCAAGTAAAAAAGTAGAAAAAGTTTTGCTTTCAATTTTTGATTTTTTGGGAGAAATATTGATTATCTTTGATCAAGCACAACTACTTGCTGGGTGGTGAATAGATTGAGAACAGCAGAAGGGAGAAGAACTTGGGGGTGTTGATAGATGAGAAGTTCAACATGAGCTGGCAATGAGTGAGTGCAGCCCAGGAGGTAAAACATATCCTTGGCTGCATCAAAGGAAGTGTCACCATCAGGTCAGAGGAGGTGATTCTGTTCCTCTACTCTGGTCTTATGAGACCTCACATGAGGTACTGCATTTAGTTTTGTAGTCGCCACAAGAAGGATATGAAACTGCTGGAGTCAGTCCAGAGGAGGACCACAGAGATAATCAAAGGGCTGGAGCACCTCTCCTGTGAAGACAGGTTGAGGGAATTGGGGCTGTTCAGCCTGGAGAAGAGAAGACTCCAAGGGAACTCTATTGCAGCCTTCCACTACCTGAAGGAAGCCTACAGGAAAGCTGGAGGAGGGACTTTATATGAGGCACTCTAATGATCGGACAAGGGGGACGATTTCAAGCTAGAAGAGGGTAGATACAGATTAGATTTTATGAAGATATTCCTCACTGTGAGGGTGGAGAGGCACTGGAATAAATTGACCAGAGAGGTTATGAATGGCCCTTCCCTGGAAGTGTTCAGAGCCTTTTTGGAGGGGCTTCTGGGCAGCCTAGTTTAGTGAAAGGTGATCCCATCCATGGCTGGTGGGTTGTAACCAGATAATCTCTGAGGTCCCTTCCAACCTAAGCCATTCTATGACTCCTTGATAATTGAAACATTTTGCAATTTCATAATTATGCTACTGATAACCATTTTTGCCTCACAGAACAATGTTCTCTAGCAGTAATGTAGCTTAATGTATATTTATTAAATTTTCTTCTTTTCACAACATTTAAACAACTTTAGTGCAAGCATTTGTTGCCCATGCTTGTGCTGTTTGTGCATAAACCAAGCCTTGGAGAAAAAACAGTAGAACAAAATCCCTTTAACATGTGCATAGAAGAGAAAGTCACTTTCCAAAAATATGTTTTTAGTTTGAAACATGCTGACTTGGTAAATACAATTTTATCTATAGTAGTGAATTGATGTAATTGTTACTTGTTACCATGGACTTCAAGATTTTAAAACTGGATCTCAGCCTCACACCTCATTTTATTGATGGATTGTAAGAAGAAAATAAGGTTTCCTTGCTTTTAAAATCCCAAATGGTTTTTTAGCTTTGAATGAAGTAGTCGAAATTTGAAATGAGGCAAATATTCACTATGCACCTGTGGAATAGACTGTTTCTGTCAAAAGCTGGTTTAAGATTTCTCATATTCTAGCTCCAGTTGCGTTGTCTTGGGCTTCTACCTCTTCAGATGTTTTATTTTTCTCACATACTTTACATACAGCTGAATATTTTTCCAGACTAAATTACTCGTGTTCCTACTATTTTGGATGGGATACACTAATTTCATATTTAAATATATGTGGAATTTTTAAAAAAAAGTTTGTAAAAAAAGCAAGGTACAAACCCTTTTATTTTAAAAGGTCTTTTTTTTAATCCACTCTGCCTAGATACCTATGGAGTCCTGAAAAGCTGTTTCTCTGAAGAAAGGAAATTTGGTAAAATGTATTGATATATTTTGTCACTTTGCTAAAGATAATTTTGCGCATCACTTCAGAGCCAGATAGATGGGGTGAAGCAATTTCTTTCTGTTAATATGACATTTATACAAGTTAATTGGTTTGTCCAGGAGTTGGAATAGATGTTTTTGTTGAAATTATCCTGTGAATGATTTCTGCCATGACAAACTTCCACTTAAAAAAACCCTAGAGCCCTATATATACCCCATTTTTGCTCCACAAGCTTGTTTGAAACCAAAAGGTTTCATCAAGTAGTATGTGATCTTGGCCTTGCACACAAATAAACAAGTTTTGCCGTGTAGTGCGGATAGTAGAGTTTCTCTACCAAACATTCAGGGAGTTTATAATCATTTGGAGCAGTTCTTGCTCCAAACACCATGCAGAAGTCTGACTCATACAGGTAACAAAATGATTGTAGTGTCAGGCACCTTTACAGCCTGTTGGAGAAGGATGACAGGCTTCATTTTCTTTTGCAAAATAATTCCAGGTTCATGTAATCCTTCTTCCTTCCTTCACAGTAGGTTTTTGAAAGTATTTTTCTCCATTGATCCGGAGCATAGAAAACTCTTTCAAGATTTACATTGCTAGGTAGGGTTTTTCTATGTTTATGATTTCTATCACATAATTTTTCTTCTGTGTGCTTACATAGAGGAAAGCTGGAAAATTGAGTGTTTCTAGAAGGCTGTCTGACAATCACAGTAATGTCATATTTTCTAGGAAGAATACCAGATCTATGTTGTGTGTGATTTAACCAGCAGTTTCTGCATGAAGAATAGTGTTCACTTTGTTTATTGGAGGATTACTGAAAATCCTATAATTCATCACTAGTCTGTCAGAAGCAAGTTTTGGCTGATTTAGTGCCTTGTTCAGAATTGAAATGTGCCTATTTTATCTTAAACGTTGAGTGTTCTGTTTCAAGTCTTACATTCTAGCTTTGTGTATAATACAAATAGCCTCAGTATATATTTTTGTAAAATGACAGGCTGGATTAATGAAAGAAAATGCTTTGAGGCATGTTGCTACGGGGTTAAAATGTACTGCGTACTTATTACAAAGCAGTTTATAAAGAGAAAATGTTTGGACTGCATGGTTATTCTAATGAATTATGAGGATCTGTAGTGCTTTTTCCACACATAAACTAGCATGTGTAGCATTAGACGTCTGGACTACTTGATTTATGAAGAGTAAATACCTCTATTTAATATCCTGTTTCTTACATCAATCACAACTCCTGCATCTACTTGATACCTCAGCATGTTAAGTGCTAAGTATAGGCTGCTAAGAACCAAACACATTTAAATTTTTTGATTCCTTAAAATCCTCTGCTTGCATTCTGCTGGCACTTTGGTTGCTTGGTATAAGAAAGATGATGAACAATCTTGTCTTCCTGTATGGCTGTTTTATCCAAAGTTACGCTCTCATTTTGCATAACAGCAGAAGTTCCGCTATTCTGATAGTGAAGCAGCTAGGTTGTGAAGGTCCTGTGGACTTGTAAATTACAGCTAAAATGTTGCTTGAAGCTACGGCAGATACCTACACAAGCATTTTGACTAGACCATAATTTGTTGTATGTGCACATTACATTTTCTTGTGACAAAAGCTAAGAGATCAGACAAAAATCAGACACACTTGTCTGGCCCTGGTTTTGGTTCTGTTCCTTTCAGTTTGTTGTCTGAAAGAAGGGCAGAGGAGGGTTTGGGTTGGTGTATGTTTCCTCATATGTGCTACAAGCAGGCTGAATGACTTTACGGAATTAGATAGCAAGCTGTTCTTTCAAAAGCAGCAGTTCTAGTGCTTTATAGCACTTTACAGCTGCAACAAATGAGTTGTGGCTAATAGCTTTTCCCAGATATTAATTAAGAAATTGAAAATTTCTAGCAAGAGGATTAGACATCAAACATTTAATTATTCTTGTAGAAAAAAACCCATTTTAGCCAAACAGTCTCTTGTTCTTGCCTGTAAATTCTTCGAAAAAAACCTCAACTCTGGCTCATGCACACACAGTATTTTCAGCCTAGGATAAAAAACCCAACTTCAGATTATGAAGGCCCTTGTGCAAAGTCATTGTGCACTTAGTGTTGTATATCTGATCAATCAATTGGCACTCCAAAATTTATTCCAAATGCCATGGAATATTTTCACACTTGATTCTTTTTTTCACATATTTTATAAAGACATTTCCAAGACTTGTGTCACTTTTAATCTTCATTTCTCTGATCTGTGAGAGTGAAGTTAGAGTAGTTGAAGATATTCAGGCCAAAAACTTGATGCTTAGGTAATGTGGTTGAAGGAGTTTATGGTTACACTAGACATGTGGGTAGGTATTCTGCTGAGAACTTCTTTCACTGCCTGCCTTCCTGTTTTTCCCATCAATGCCTCTCTTACCTGTACACTTTCACCACTACATCTAAATTTTTCTCCTAGAGTCCTGCAGTCCCTTCATATCCAAATTCCTCAAATAACTTCTTCATGTGTGTGAGATAACACATATTTCTAGCATCGCACCCAACTCAAAATACAAATGCCTCTGGAAAAATATGCTGTGTTGTGTAATTTGAAGCCATTGTCCCACAGTAAGCAAACTGGAAATTAGTATTTTGCAGTGACCACAGCTGTTGTACGGGATCAGTCTTTGGAACAATAATGCATGTAGTACTACTCAGAACTGGGAAATACAGGAGTCACCAGAAATTCCTGGTGTGACACTTCACTGTTGTGCTTTGCTCTTCTTCTTTTTAGCACAAAGATCAAGCCCACAGATAGCATCATTTTCTTGGTCTATTTACACAGGCTTTTCTCCAAGTTCCTGTCCCCATCTCCTTTCTCCCCTTTTCCACACCCACTTTCCTTTGCATCTGTAGAAACAGACATACTGTCCCAGAGGCAGGTTCTGTGTAAGTTTGAGTTAAGAGTGCGGATCTGATGTCTTGGCTCATTAAAGCAAATGGAAATCCCATCTCACGAAGGTCGTAAACACCTTTGTGCTGGCTACATGGTCACTACCAGTGTTTTAGCAGGAAACCTGTACTTTCATTAGCAAGTGGCTCTTAAGGTCTGAAATGTAAGATCCAGAATCACATTTTATTATGATTTTGAACTAGTTTTCAGAAAATAACTTGAATTTGTACATTGTTGAATATCTCTTAAAAGATAGATGCTTAAAAGATGTGGAAGGAATGAGAGTACTGGGAGAAAAATAATTAGTTTTCTGTGTGCATGTTTAGGCACATATACATATACATACTGCCACTCCTGTTAACCTTCTTTTTGCAGTATAATTCATACACAGCCCAGGTTTCCAGTGGCTTGCAAATAATGATCAAATTTGCTAATGTAGTCCATATTAAAAAGAAAAGTGCATTCAAAATGCTGGAGATAAGAGCTCACACAGAATCACAGAATCACACGATTCACATAGAATCACAAAATCATTCAGATTGGAAAAGATACTTGTGATCATTGAGTCCAAACATCAACCCTACTCTACAAGCTTACTCCTAAACCAGGTCCACCAACAATACATCTAAGCATCTTTTAAACTCATCTGGGGATGGTGACTCAACTACCATCTTGGGCAGCCCATTCCAGTGCCTGACCACTCTCTCCATGAAGAATTTTTTCCTGATGTCTAATCTAAACCTCCCCTTTTGAAGCATGAAACCATTCCCTCTGGTTCTGTTGCTAATTACCTGTGAGAAGAGACCAGCAGTGACATCTCTATAATACCCTTTCAGATAGTTGTAGAGAGCAATGAGGTCTCCTCTAAGCTTCCTTGTACTCAAACTAAACAGCCCTAACTCTCTCAATCTCTCCTCTTAAGATTTATTCTCCAGGCCCTTTACCAACTTTGTTGCCCTCCTCTGCACTTGCACTGTTGTCCTCCTCCCTGCACCATCCAGCACCAGGGCTGGACACAGTACTCAAGATGCTGCATCACCAGTGCTGAGTTCAGAGGGACAGTCACCTCCCCTCTACTCCTGCTGGACACACAGTTTCTAATACAGGCCAGGATGCCATTTGCCTTCTTGACTACCTGGGCACACTGCTGGCTCATATTCTACTGTCAGTTAGAAGCTCCAGGTCCCCTTCTGCCAGATGGCTTTCCAGCCACACTGCCCCAAGCCTGTAGTGTTGTGTGGGATTGTTGTGACCAAAACACTTGACACTGTTGAAACCCATACAATTATCTTAAGTCCATCAGTACAGTCTGTCCAGGTCCCTGGAAGAGCCTGACTACCCTCCAGCAGATCGACATTCCCTCCCAACTTGGTATGTCTGCAAAATTACTGAGGGTGCACCCAGTCACCTCATCAAGGTATTGAACAGGAGTGGCCCCAGCACTGAGCCCTGGGGGACATGACTTGTGACTGGCCTCCAGGAGGATTTAGCTCCATTGACCATATCTCTCTGGGCTTGGCCATCCAGCCAGTGTTCCACCCAGCAGAGTACGTGGGCCATGGGCAGCCAGCTTATTAATGAGGATGTTGTGCGTGACAGTGTCAAAGACCTTACAGAAGCACAGATAGACTAGATTGACAGGCTTACCCTCATCCACTAAGCAGGTCACCTTATCATAGAATGAGATCAGCTTTGTCAAGCAGGACCTGCCTCTCATGAACCCTTCTTGACTGGGCCTGATCTTAGGTACAGTTGAACTCTAATTGCTCCTTGATGGCTCTCAAGATGATCTGTTCCATAATCTTCCCTGGCACAGAAGTGAGACTGACAGGCCTGTAGTTGCCAAGATCTTCTTTCCAGCCCTTCGTGAAGATGGGCGTCACATCTGCCAGCCTCCAGTCCATTGGGACAACCCCAGTTAACCAAGATTGTTGAAAGGCTATGGAGAGTGGCTTGGCAGCCACAACTGCCAGCTCTGTCACTATTCTAGGGTGTCATCCATCTGGCCCCAGATGCAAGGTTTCTTGCTGCTTCTGTGGACACTAAGATCAAAAGTGTCCTTATTTGAAAAGGTCCACCCACTTCTATCTTTGAAGGTTTGCAGAGATCTAGTCTAGGTTTTTGAGTTCAGTTAGAAGGTTATTTAGAATGTAGGTGACAACTCCTGCACAAGACATACCTCCAGAGCTTTGTTTACACATGAGTGTAGTTGCATACTTTTATAAATGAAAGGAGGCTTGAAAATGTTTCAATGTCTGTAGATTTATGTTATCAGTCAAGGACAATGACTTAGTAGGTGTGAGAAGTAACTTAATATATATTGTTTAGTTGCGAAAAATATTGTAAAAGATTTTAGAGGGAAATATTCTTATGATTGTACAAATTTAAGTCAAATTACTTTTGTGGGTGGATCTTGATTTTCTTCAGATACATCAGCCCATCTGTGCACAAATGCACCATTCTTAAAACAACCAAGTTACTGTTTAAACAGCTAGTATAAATAATGAACCACTCCATTACCAAAAGTATAAATAAACGTAGACAAGTAAGAGTTCTCTAGAGCCGAAAGTTTAGGTTATGCAAAAACTTAAACAGCTATAATTTGTAGGTCCTTACAGACTGGGGCGTGTGAATGATGAAAACTCTAGAAAGCTGACATTTAATGTATGTCTATTTTGTCAATTTGCCAAAAGGCAGGACCTCACTGTTTCTTTTGCTGTGTACAAATTTTGAATAGGGCAACATCTGGCAGAAAAAATTCCACAAAATGCCTTAAGCCTTGCAGTGCTCTGGACAGAGCACAGTGCTCTGAACTGCTTGAAGAGTAGTAACTCAACATCATGGAGAAATTTTTCTCTCTGCAAGAAGCGGAATGGGAGGAAAAAAAAAAGATATTATTTGCTGTTTATTTCTTCACTCGTTAATTCTTAAAATTTGTTTAATTCTAAAGCTTAGTTGCATCAGAAATGTGCTTCCAATTAGAGCATAACATGGACCACAATTAAGTCATAATATTCTTCCTTACACTTAGCTATTTGAAGAGATGTAAGATCTTTTTATCTGAGGCTTTGTATGCCCATTTCTAAGGACATAAATGGAAGAAGCCCAGTTCTCCCTTCTACCCTACAGTAACCACACACCTGCAACTTCACTAAACCACAGTGGAAAAAGGCTTAAGTAAAACCTCAGAAATTCTGTCAATTTTGCTAAGAACATAACTGTTTAAGACCTAACTTTAAGTCAGCAAATTTAAATATTTTCTTTAGGGTTGATGGAATTCTTTTGCTTAAATTGGCAAAGTGAAACTGTGTGGAACCTAAAGAGCTTTCCTGAGGCTGGAGGAGAGAGGGAGAAAAAATGAGAAAAATAGATGGTAGACTAAGAGAGGGCAGACTGACTATGAACCAATGTGAAACATGTCCTTGGTCCTAGGAACTTTTTTAATAAACAAACAATGGTTCATGTTTTAGGACCTGTCCAGGATATTTAGAGAAACACAGTAGTCTATACGCTCATCTAGTCAGAGAATATGTGTACAAAAGCAACTATAAACTACCCAGGTTTGTTATGTTGCTGAGTGGAGGTACAGAATAAAAGCAGGGAGCTCTTCTTGGTTTGTCTGCTATGAAATACAGTGAGAATCTCTGCTAGTTCTCAAGGTGCTGTGATATTTTTCTCCATGAATGTGCTAGTTTATTGACATTTTTTTTAAAAGTACCAACTTTGATTAGGCTGCTGAACCTTCACTTTATTGCAGTACAGCAGTGACATGTCTCATAGGAAGTCAGTCTGCTGCTTCTGAATAGACTGCCCACTTATGTTTGTCAGGGTAAGTATTGCCACCCAAGCATTCACCCCTCTTGGAAAAAAACAGCGGTTAGCGGGGTAATGCAAGAGGGAAGAAATAGGTAAGTTTATTAGTGGCTCTATAACATCAAGTGGTGTAAGTGTAGCTGAAGACACTTCTGAATGTGAAGTAGCGGCTTCAGAGGTCCTTTGCATAAGAGCTAGGCAGTGTGACGGTGAAACCCCTTTGACTGTTCATTTCCAAAAATAGCAAGTGTTATTTTACATATAGAGGAGACAAAGCTGGATGATACAATTCGTTTCCTTTACATCTGCCACTGTGAAGCTTCCTGCAAAATTCTTGGGGGAACTGTAGCTCCAGGAAGCACATGTGGAACATGTCAAGAGGTATGTCCACAGTTTTGCTGCTCTGCTTGCGGCTCATGCAGGAAAGGGCAGTGGCTCTGCCACTTTTACTGTCTAATGACTTTGGGATTCAGACTGCTCTCACAACTCAGGGTGCAAAGACCATGTTTTTTTGTGTTGCACATTAGAACTCATACGCATCACAGCTTACTTAAAAATGTTACTCAGTGTATGCTTTTGTATGGCAACTTCTAAAGAGTTGGTCTGGGAAACTATTTTTACTATCAGAATTTCATAATTATTTCTATGCATAATAAAGGTTATATTTAATGACCTCAATCATCACTAAGGGATCACAGGTACAAAGAGGAGGTAAAGCATTTTAGCCTCTGTGTCACTGAAGACTTACAGGTGAACGAATGACAGAAACAAGAATTACTGTGCTGGCTTGCCTGATGAGCTTGAACGAATGGACTCTGGTTAATGCCGCTTGTCTTCCCAGAAAGAAAATAAAACCATTCGCTAGCAAAATTCTGAACACTTTCTTAGGTGTAGCAGCCACTTTCTGCTAATCTAATAAAAAACACATTTTCAAATGTTTGGGATTTGTAAAGATTTATGTCTTAATATTATCTGGCCCACCATATTTGAGAGACAATGTAAATATGACTGTTTCTGTTAAACTGTCTTATTTTTGGCTTTAAGTTTTGAATAACTTTATTTCCTACTGACATTGAATTAGAGTTGTGTCTCCAGAAATCCTCCAAAGTAGTCTGAATTTTGTTCTGCCTTTTTTATACTCTTGTTGGCTGAAGTGGGATAAGTAGTACTAGCGGGTTTTGTTCCCATTGCTGTTTATCAACCCACACTCAGTCTTCCTGAGATCTTTCTCTCACAAACCTTAGCTAGAAAGCATGTGGAAGAAAATGGCAATTTAAAATGTTCACTTTATTATTACTGTACCTAAGCAGCTTCTAAATGCTTAGTCAGTGAAATGTGGGAAAACTACCAAAATTCAATGATATGTGCATCCTGTCATAAAGTATTTTTCTCAATATACCTCATTAGGCACAGTTTGCAGGGATCTGACATACTTGGATCTATGCTAAGCTAGGTGATACAATAACTGTAGTTGAAATGCACCACTTTGAGGTTGGTGTTAAGTGTTAGATTCTGTCTTTGAAAAGCAAAATGTATATGAAAAGGTTTGGTTACTGACTTGCCCGTTGCCATTGTACTGGAGTTCAATTAATAGTGTTGGTATCAATCTCTTTTAAAAAATAATTAAAGGTGTAGCAATCACAATGCAATAAATCAGATTGTGATACAGGCTTTAGTACTAGCTAAAGTACCAAGTGGCTGATATGCTTCAGTAAAATTTTGCCGTAACTTATAAGTCTACTAAGAATTACCATTTTATGACTCAGGCCAATAAGGTCACTGCTTAAAAGCCTTGTTACAGTAACATAATGTTCTTTTCTCAAACCTCTATTTACAGTGGCAAGCATGAAGTAACTGCACTACCAGATACTAAATTCTAACTGCTCTTTCAATTTTTGTGAAATTTATATTCTTTTAGCGGAAGCGCTTGTGTTATTGCAAACCTAATTTTGTGCAGAAGTGGAGAAGAATAAGAGGGATAAACACATACATGCAGTGCAGCCAGTTTTGTCCCCTCTATATTCACAACAGATTTTTTTCTTTTGTTAATTTATTATACTTAGATTGACACTTAATATTTGCATGTTCAAGTTTACCATTGTCTCTCCCCATTAAAAGACTGGTCTATGTTGTGCTAGTGAGGCTAGTATAAGGAGAAAATGTAGTTCATTGTATCATAACGAAAAGATTTACTGCATTAGAATTTTAGAACTATTTATAAGTATGCAGAAATCTTTCTTCTTTGAGGAATAAAGTAATCTACTGTTGAATTTTTTCTAAGTAAAAAATATTGCAAATGATAGATAACTTTATTTAATAAATAAAATGAAAAATATTCTTAGAATATATTTCAGGCATAATTTTCATTATTCTCGGAGGCATCTTACTTGTTTTTTCAATAGGTATTTATCTTATGAAAAGTCATACTACCAAAATTGATGTCTCTGCCATATTGCTTAATAAGGACGTCCTCGTGGATAGCCAAGTAACTAAGCAGAGCGCTTAATAATGTATTATCTATGAGGTGCTTAGTTTATCAAACAAGTGAGGTTAGGTATTTCAGATAAATACACATGAGACAGAATACAGAGACAGAGCAGAAAAAACCCGGGCTAGCCAGGAATGACAAGGTCAAAGGCAATATATCAGCTGGTTGACTTTCTGGGTCATAGTAGTTATAAATATATGAGAACCCGTTCCAAGAGTAGTACAGAGTTCTTTGTTTTGTTTTAAATCTTTGACTAGATCTTATCTACATTCATAAAGCTGGACTGTTAATCACCACATCTCTTTCATGTTGACTGCTCTGTAAAAAACCGGAGAGACAGTAAGTAGTGGATGTAGGGCAAGATCCCAGGCAGCTTCATCTTGGTGTATTCTGAATTTAATAACTGTTGATCAAAAGTGCAGCACGTTCAAGTAACCACTCCAGCTTTTTCAGAGAGGCATTTCTGCAATGTCACAGCACACAGTTATATGGTTTTGTTTTGCTTAGCATCTTATTTGGTGGTTTGAACAGAATTCCCTGGGTATTTTCCAGAAGAGTGGAAATGTGCATATATACCAGGAAAAATAACCTCCATACCTTTACTACCACTGTAACTGCTACCTAACACAGCTACTCTGACAAGATTCTAAAATTTGTCTGTAGTTGAATTTTGCTATATAGAGATGTAAATTCTCACATACCCCTAGAGACTGAAGAGGAAACCGCTGTATGATCACAAACAAACAGAACTTAAAAAAATTGTAAATAACAAACATTTCAGAAAGTTACATGCTGAGAAATTAATGCCTGATAGTACTGTATAAAAGCTCTGTTTTTGTGGAACTACACAGATGTAATAAACCTTCCTGGTCTTCGGTGCTGTAATAGATCACTTCTAAATATTTTGACAGTGGCATCACTGTGACTGCTAGGAAATACTGCTAGTGTTTGCTAATTTTTATGTACTCTTTTGTCATGTAAATGTTGCTTGCTATAGATGAGTCTGAGGCCCTAGGCAACCATCAGATAACTATTTCTACTGCTGTGAAACTTTGTTAGGTTAAACTCAGGCATATTGCTGTATTTCATAAAAGGAAATCTGCACTTCGATAGGAAAAAGTCTGTTTAATGTTGACTAGTGTGGGCTGCAAAACAGTCAGATGGGTGAGGAGAAGTGCAGTCTGTTCTGAAGCCATCTTGCCAGCTATGTCTTGCATTATTGTGAGTTTCCATCTTCTACCATGCTTGATGGGGCATGCTGGTATTGTTGCTATAGTTTGTCACTTTTCCAGCTTGACCGAGCCCCTGATCTGCCTGTGCTTACCTCAAACTGCTGTCTTCTCTATTTCTGGCAGTTACTTCTCTGAGCAAGTTGCTATGCCAAATACCTCAGATCAGTAGCGCGGAATGTGCCGGTAATTATCTGATTCCTGGGCTGTCCATGAGCCAGAACTGGGAAGTTCACACAGTTCAGGGAAAGTTGTATGTAAGCAAGGATGAAAATATTTGATTCTAATTATCTTTTAACACCAGAGGAAACCTGGCTTGTATTTTACAATATATCCAGGATTTAGAATAAATAAGATGATTTACAATTAAAATGTTGCCTGTTAAGCTTAGCAGTTTTCTGTCTTTCCATTAGGCATTAAGTGCCAGCTATGTGTATTTTGCTTCCAGGTACATCACACAACATGGGACAGTTCACTGAAGCTTTATTATAAACAAAAGTCTTATATTCATACAAATACTTAATTTCATAAGATTTCATTCTCTGCTATAGTGGCTGATTCAATTGCTGTTTATACATATGTATTCTGTTCTAGCACATTCTCCTGCTTATTAGAGAACATCCTCTTTTTCTCTGCTTTGGAGCTAATAGAGGCTGGGCAGTGACTGGCTGGAGAGTAGCCTTGAGGAGAGGGACTTGGGGGTGCTTGTGGACAAAAAGCTCAACATGAGCCAGCAGTGTGCACTTGTGGTCCGGAAGGCAAACTGGGCTGCATCAGGAGAAGTGCATCCAGCAGGTTGAAAGAGGTGATTCACCACCTCTACTCTGCTCTGGTGAGGCCCCACCTGGAGTACTGCGTCCAGTTCTAGAGCCCTTATTACAAGAAGGATGTGGACGTACTGGAGCGACTGCTGAGCAGGGCCACAAGGATGATCAGAGGGCTGGAGCACCTCTCCTATGAGGATAGACTGAGAGAGTTGGGGCTGTTGAGTCTGGAGAAGAGGAGGCTCTGAGGTGACCTTATTGTGGCCTTCCAGTATCTGAAGGGGGCCTACAAAAAGGCTGGGGAGGAGCTNAGGTCCCTTCCAATCCCTAATGATTCTATGATTCTATGATTCTAATGTTGTCTGTAACTAACACAAAGTCATGCAGCTTCTTATACACTCGAGCAATTTATATGACACTGCTCGCTCTATTTAGAAGAAGTTCCTATGTGAGGACATTTAGATTGGCACAGCTGGCTTTTGGTTACAAAGTTTTATGGTAATGCATAGTACAAGTAACTAATACTTGTGCAAATATTTGCTTAATGATAATTAAAATCACAGCTGTCCACTTTGATTAGGTATACAGTGGTTGCAAGGGAATGTGTCAAATGCAGAAGTAACTTTTGGATCTGAGCAGAATATCCTCTATGTTTATTTTGAAACATTGAAATATAATAAAATGAAAGAAAACAAAATACAAGACTGTCCCAATTTTATTTTTCACTCAGCAATACTGTTTTTTCTTAAAACATAATATTTTTTAATCTCAGAGCTGAGGAAGCCACATTATGTTTCAGAAGTATTAGGGATGAAGAACAGCAGTTTAGCAGCTGCTTGAAGTACCTGTTGGCTTTCGTGCACGTCACGCTTAATGGGTGGAACCAACCAATTTTTCATCAGTAACTGCTGCAAGTTTCATGCAGCCTGTTCTATTCCCATTTATGCCTCAACCTGCAGTAGTTTACTACTTTTTTTACAAAAATATGTGATCTTTTTGTTGCATTTGTTAGAAATAAGTGATATTTGAGAGCTTTTCTGAAAACTTGTCCATGAAGTCTTAGCTGTAGTTGTATGTGACATTCAGATGAAGTTTACTCAATATTTAAGAAAGAATTTGAGGTCCTGGCCTGGTGCTAGGAGTTAACTTTACAATCTAAAGTTATATTGTGCATGTCGTTTCTCTTTTACATGTTGTGAAAGGAAGTGTTTTATAGACAAAATATGTAGAAGAAAAACTGACCAATGAAGAAGAAAAAAAATGTCACTCCTATTGTGACAATAATGAAAATGTGGGAAAGTCTGTGATTTGCATAATAAGAGTATATGCATGGAAGACTCAGAGTGCTTCATGGACAACGTGCAACTTTGAAAATGCATTGCACTTTACAAAAAGTTTGCTTCCAAGACACATCAAAATGGCTGTGTTGCAGCTTTTAATGTTGTGGCTGAAACATAGAATCATTAGGGATTGGAAGGCACTTGGAAAGATCATCTAGTCCAATCCCACCAACACAGCAGGATGACCTAGACTGAGATGCATAACAACACATCCAGGTGGGTTTTAAATGTCTCCGGTGAAGGAGACTCCACAACTCCCCTGGGCAGCCTGTTCCAGTGCTCTGTCACCCTCACTGGGAAGAAGTTCCTTCTGGTATTTATATGGAACCTTCTATGTTCCAGTTTACACCCATTGCCCCTTGTCCTATGACTAGATGACAGATGAGGAGCCTGGCTCCATCCTTCTGACAAACACCCTTCACATATTTATAGACATTAATGAGGTCATCCCTCAGTCTCCTTCAAGTTAAAGAGCCCCAGCTTCCTCAGCCTCTCTTCATAAAGGAGGTGCTCCACTTCTTTCATCATCCTTGTTGCTCTAAGCTAGACTCCCTCCAGCAGCTTCACCTCCCTCTTGAACCCAGGGGCCCAGAACTGGACCCAAAACTCCACATATGGTCTCACCAGGGCAGAGTAGAAGGGGAGAAGAACCTCTCTCAACCTGCTAACCACCCCCATTCTGATCCACCCCAGGATGCTGTTGGCCCTCTTGGCCACAAGAGCACACTGCTGGCTTATGGTCATCCTGCTGTCTGCTATGACCCCCACATCCCTTTCTCCTACATTGCTCTCCAACAGGTCAGTCCCCAGCCTATACTGGTACCTGAGGTTGTTCTTGCCCAGATGCAAGACTACACTTACCCTTGTTATACTTCATTAAATTTCTCTCTACCCAGCTCTCCAGCCTGTCCAGGTCTTGCTGAATGGCAGCACAGTCTGCTGGGGTTATCAGCAACACAACCCATTTTTGTGTCAACAGCATAGTTGTTGACAGTGCACTCTAATCACTCATCCAAGTCATTGAATAGGACTGGTCTCAGCACTGACTCCTGGGGCACTCCACTAGATAAAGGCCTCCATGCAGACTCTGTCTCACTGACCACTAGTCTTTGGTTTTTATTCTGCAGCTATTTCACAAGCCACCTCACGACCTGATCACCACGTCAGTTTGGCTGCGAGGATGCTATGTGAGGCTGTGTCAAAACGCTTTACTGAAGGAAAGAAAGGCTACATTCACCGCTCTGCCATAATCTATACCTGGTTATGCCCTCATAAAAGGCTGTCAGGCTGGTCAAGCATGACTTCCCCTTGGCGAATTACAATTATTACAATCATTAATTGAATAATGAGGAATGATATTGGTAACTCAGAAAGATCCTGAGTATGGCATAGGGGATATATTATCTTCCTGTACTTGGCACTAGTGAGGCCTCACCTTGAATACTATGGTCAGTTTTGGACCCCTGAAAACAAGAATAATATTGAGGTGTGAAGCGTGTCCAAAGAAGGGTAACAAAGCTAATGAAGGGCCTGAAGGACAGGTCTTTTAAGTAGGTGAGAGAAATGGGGTTGTTTAGCCTGGGGAACTAAGTAAACAGCTACCTGAGAGAAGGCTGTAGAGAGGTGGGGGTCAATCTCTTTCTTAAGTAAGTAGCCATAAGACAAGAAGAAATGGCCTCAAGTAGCGCTAGGGGAAGTTTATATTGGGCATTAGTACCATGAAAACATTTAAGTCAGAAAAGACCTTTAAGACCATCAAGTCCAAACATATATCATACTCTGCTAAGTTCACTATTAGACCCACTGCTAACTCATATTCCCTAACACCACACCTAGGTGGCTTTTGAACACTTCCAAGGATGCAGAATCAGCAGTGTCCCTGGGCAGCCTGCTTCAATGCCTGACAACACTTTCAGTGAACACATTTTTCCTAATATCCAATCTAAACTTCCCTTGGTGCAGCTTGGAAACACTTTCTCATATTCTGTCACCAGTCACTTGGGAGAAGACACCAGGGCCTGCCTGTCTACAACATCCTTTCAGGTAGTTGTAGATAGCGATAAAGTCTTCTCTTAGTCTCCTCTTTTCCAGCTGAAACAGCCTGAGTTCTCTCAGCAGTTCTCTAAACCCCTTACCAGTCTTCTCTGAACCCGCTCGAGCATCTTGATGTCCCGCTTGTACTGAGGTGCCCAAAACTGAACACAGTACTTAAGATGGGGCCTCACCAATGCCGAGTACAGAGGGACAATAATCTCCTTGGCCCTGCTGGTCACATTATTTTTGATGCAGGCCAGGATGTCATTTGCCTTCTTGGCCAGCTGGGCATGCTCCTGGCTCATATTCAGATACTTGTCAATCAACACCCCCAGGTTCCTTTTTGTCCACCAGCTTTCTGGACACTCTTCCTTAAGGCTGCAGATTTGCTTGGCGTTGTTATGGCTCAAATGCAGGACCCAGAACTTAAACTCTTGTTAAAACTCAGCCTTTCGACATCCAATGTAGGAAAAATTTCCTCACTGAAAGATTGGTCAAATATTAGGATACGCAGCCCAGGGAAGTGGTGGAGTCACTACCCTGGATGTGTTAGAAAAGTGCATACAATCTGGCACTTAGAAACCTGGTTACTGGGCATAGTGACATTGGGTTGATGGTTGGACTTGGCGATCTTGGAGATCTCTTCCAACCTTGGTGACTTTTGATTCTGTGATTCACCTGCTGAGTGGAAACTGACAAGCGCTTTGAGCCTGCATGCATGCCCAGACCTTCCGTATTACTGGGTTAGGGAAGCTGCTACTTGCTTTGCTCGCAGGCAGGCGCGGGAGACAGGGGCTCATGTATATCATTATGTCATTTGGAAATGGTTCTGTTGGCTAGTACTGATGGAATTTTAACCAGGTTTTAATTTAGTTTTTTCACAGTGCACCCTCTGGAAGCGGCATGTATCCACATCTGGAAGCACTCTGCTCATGCTTGTTTTCCACCTCAGGGCTCTACCTTTATATTATTTCTTTTGAGAGGAGCATAACCAAATAACACCCCATCTCTTTTCATGCAGAAAAGAGTTGTTTGGCTGTGTTGATTAAGTTGACAAGTAACAAGGAGCAACTATATCAAAGCCCACATCTGCGTCGGACTTACTTTTTCCCCCTGTAGCAGCAAAGGTAGTCTGAAAAAGAGAAGAAAGATTAATAGAAGTTTCTTTCAGAGCAGACAACAGTTACTACAACCGCACACACTCAGTTCTAATTCAAGAAATCAAACAGTTCAGGAAATAGTGAAAACTTCTGCACTAGGAAAAAGATAATTTTTTTCTGTCTAGACTGGACAAGAAGCTCACTAGCAGAAATATTATGTGCTTTAAATACTTTCTCTCAAATGAGAAACATAAATACTGTTTAAACTTAATTATTAATGTTATTTAAATAAATCTGTACTGTAAGGAAGTAAAGAAGCCTACTAAAACAAATCAATAACATATCTTCCAATTATTCAATTAACTGCTTTGCATTTTTTAATAGCTAAAATATCAATCAGTTGTTTAGTTTCCTTTCCATCCTGGCATCCTGTCATATCTTTGTTCTCTATTTCTTACATACAAAAGCAAACGTATGTTTAGCCACCAATAACAGTTGATCTGTTCACAGCTGCTGGAAATACTCATCTGGGGTTTGCCTGGCCACACAGGCACAGAATTTCTCCTTCTGTAGTTACTTCATGTCCCTCAGTATGCACTGAACTGTTAGTGGGAGAGAAGTACTCTTTTTTGTGTCTGTATGGACCATAACTAATTACTCATTATAAAGGGAACCGTTAACTAGAAAAGTTGAGAATTTCATGTTTGATCTAGAAACCAAGATAATTTATGTAAAAAACAAGTTTCCCCTCTCTAAGAATTTAATTTGTTGTATTTAACTTTATGGCAACTAATAGACTAATCAAAGTAAAGTCTGTAGTAAGAAATAATTTTGACTTATGAGCAGCTGTTTCTCTTTAAGCAGAGTACTTGGAGTTAGCAGTGTAAGTTGGTAAAATCATGTTGTAATATGACTTGGTGGAAAGAAATCCCAAGTGGGTAGGTAGATATCTAGAAGCATGCATTTTATCTGCTTGGCTCTATAAAAAATGTGTGATGTTTGATAATAGAAAAGAACATAAGCATTTATTTAATGATTTTATTTTATGTGGAATATTCCTCTATCACTGACTCATTTGTAAGCCTTTGTTTTTTATAGTATCAGTAACCCTGGCCTCCTGCCTTAATGCCTAGTTTTTTCAGATTAGTGTTTGGTATCAGGCACTAGAACTTATTGTTCTCCGCAGCCTTTCTGTCATGGAGGTGGTAAATAATACTTATCCAAAAGTACTTTTATTATTCAAAAAACGTGCTGATTAATAGAAATGTGTTATTTACTCTTAGAGAACCAGAGTGACCAATTGTAGACTCCATACCCTCTAGTGCAGTTACTGTAACTCCTGCTTTTGAAATAGAATTAGCAATCAAAAGAAATTGTAGGATGGTTTTTTTTACACTCACTCCCTGCATGCAGGAATCAACCCAGACAGAATAACCACTACAGTATGCACTTGCAGCTTCTACTATATTCTGTTGCACTCGGTTGTGATATGTGATGCTTTTCTGTTACCACCCAGACTGAGAGGGATTAATGTTGTTTTTTGTTTCAAATATAGGAAAGCATTTAAAAATGTGCTTTGAAATAAACCCATTTTCAAGTGTTTGCCCGACTAGCAGTGTTTTTCTGAATTAGAGCCTAAGGCTGCTAACAGGACTGGCATTTTTGGATTCTAAATCACTTTTCAGGAAAAAGAACACTATGAAAATCATTGTTTATCCCAGTTGATGGAGTGTTATGCTCATAAATCATGATTATTTTCAAGCTTTTTGTTGAGACTATTTTGTTTTCACAGAGAGAAGCAGTAAAATAATCAATCACGCAATAATGCCATGGATAATTATGATGTTGCTCGGTGTTTTTGAGCAGTAGCAGGTGTGCTCAGAGCACCTACTGTTTGTGTGTAAACTGTGATTTTACCGCTGAGGTGACAAAGAGCTTTAAAAAGTAGCCACAATTGCCTTACTTTTTGTAATGTCTCTTTTTTTAGCATAATGCATTTCTAACAAAGATCGTTTTTGTAAAATCCAGAATGTCTTGTAGTTTTTGCAAGTGTTCTTCAGTGCTCTGTCATATATTGACTTGGGCTGCTCAAAATATAGTTGTACAGAAAAGCCATGTTTGAGATAGCTAGCAGATTTAGTTCCATTCCTGCTAAATTAGAAGTTACATTGAAATGCATTTATGATTTAAAAATGTTCAAGGATTTGTAAATACTGTAGGATTCATTCTCATTTATGAAACATTCAGAAGTTTCATTGGCATAATTATATCTTGATTTGTTTCCAAATACTGTTTTAATGTTTGCCTTTCTTTAGTGGGAGCAAAACTAGTGCTCTGCAGTGAGAATGCGGTCTGCCATGGTGTGCAGGAATAAGGTTTACATCTGGAATTCTGTGATCAGTTGAAAGTGACGTAAATCACCACAGACATAAAAAAACCTCGCTCCTACCTTTTCTCTGCCCCAGTTTCTTGCTTCCATGGTGCTCCTTTTCTTGTGCTGACTGAAACAGTCATGCAGCTGCACTGGGAACCACATCAGGGAGCTAACCTTTACCCCTCTCTGCCCCTAGGCAACTAAGGTACAAAAGATTAAGGGATATTTACTGCAGACATGAGATTTTGGTACCCACGTGCTTTTGAAAATCCTGGTAGACATCTGTCTGCATCTTTTGACACCAAGTGCTTTAGCAATCTGGCCTAAGGTGACTTGGTCAGGACTTCCCAGGAAGTCCCAAGGTCTCAAAATAGGATTTGGATATTCCTTTGTGCAGGCCAGGTTCTTGTATAATGATCTCCACTCTGCATTGTAAATTTAGAGGAGCTGGACTTTATTGTAACTTTATCAAAAGAGTAGTTTATCTGATAGTCAACAGTAACATTAGTAATCAAAAGCTTACCTTTTTAACAATGTGGTTGTGCACTGAAAATAGTGACTAAAAATTTGTATCTTTTCCATGGGTGCTGTTTGATTTACTGTAGTGTCATGGCAGCTGTTAATGAGATCTTCTCTGTGAATGAAATCTGAATAAATATCTTCAGATTGTTTCACTAACATTTCTGAACTCTCATTTTACGTAGAAAACACAAGTTTTAGGGTGAAAATCCAAAGTTATTTAGTAGCTAATCTCAGCAATGAGAGTTGTATAATAAAAAGGTAAAGATTGACAGTGCAGTTAGAAATGCAGCTGTGTGGTTAATGTAAAATATGCACTAACAGAATGAGGTATTAAAATAAAACAAAGTATTCAATGAAATCTGTAAGTTCCTGCTAATAATGTTTTAAACAGTTTATCTGATTGTGTTTTTTTCACACTGGCTTTTATAGTACTGGTGAGGTGTCTGGCAGAAGACAGATTGCATCTTCAGTTGACTTTATTATGTTTTCCAGTTTCTTTGCAGCTCTGTGTGGAAAATAAAAATCTTTTATTTTACTGCCTTTTGTGCTGAGGGCCACCTGTTTTCTTTTACTGTGTTTTAGAGCAGTTTGATGGTACGTTAAAAAGGATTGTTTTATTAAGTGAGGAAATTACTGCAGAAACCCTGTGAAATTTGTAAAGCAGACTTTTTAATCATGCTTTTGACTACTGGCATTCCAAACCAGACAACTAGTCTATCTTGAATCAACCACTCACAGTACAGGATTAATACATTATACACATTATGTCCTTATTTAATTTAACGGTCAGAGAGATGTGGAAGTGTAGTATTTTGAATCTCTGTTAAGATCTGTTTGCAAAACGAAGTCTCACTGTGCAAAAAAGGAAGTGGTGTGTTTTGTGTTTGTTTTGAACTTTGTTTTAAAACAATAATATATTTTCCGGTCAAAACAAATAATGCAGCACTTTTCATTACTGCAGATCGTAAATGTCAAGTCTGCCTTTGTCCCCTTGTGCAGTTCGCACATTTTGCAACAGATACGTTTCTTTTACTTACTGAAGTGAAGCCATTTAAATATACTTATCTGCTAAAAAAAACCCAACCAACAAAACCCAGAGGGGAAAATTCACAGTAATATTTCACAACATACTTCTTCAATAAGGTATGCTTCTAAATTGTGGGAACCTATTCTGTATAACTCAACGTTGTCTCTTGTAAAAGGTGTCTTGTCTGTTTTTTGTCAGCATTTTGAAGATTCTGTGATTTGTAGTCTGGTTTTGTTTGTTTTACTTTAAATGTATGTATTTAATGTTATTTTCATGTTATACTGGAACAGGCTTAGAAAATATTGCTCCCTTTCTAACAGTCCCATAGTGAGATCTTTGTGGATGGCTAAAATATAAATTTAAATTAACTAGTCAACATACTATCTTGTAAATACTATGCTTTGCGTACTGATAGCAAGGTAAGAAATGTCTTTTTTTTTCAGACTTCACAGTTGTCTCTATAGACCAACTGCAATAAAAAGTGTAGATTAGTTACCCCACTCACCTTCAGATATTTTTATGGGAAGCTGCAGCGGTTAAGCAATGTGTTCTGTGGAGGTTCTAATCTGCCATCACTATGAAAGGGACATGCTGAATCCATGTTACAAACTGCATCTTTTGTAGACTTTCACCACCCTTTACAGGTCTGCCAAGCCCATGCTGCACTTGGTTGCCAGGGGCTGCAGATGTTGGAAAACAGAAATTTCGATGAAAGGCCCTGATTCAGCAACCCAAGCAGCCTACCTCCCCCAGCCAAAGTAATCAGATTGGCAGCTGAATCAAAGGGTACAGTGGGCCCTTTGTTTGGGAGCTCCAGAGGTTAGTAATTGACAGAAGGTCAGCAAAATTTTATGAAGAAAATAACAGAATATTGGAGAGTATGAGGCTGAAGAGAGAGAGTTTGGGGAGTTTTACATTATTGAAAGAAAGTTAGAACATGAGTCAAAGGTTACAGCCACAGGAAGCAAAGGTTGCATATTGCAGAAACAGTGTTATTGATGAGTGAAAAGAATGGCTTAATAAAAGTCTGCAGTTTCCCTCTTTGTAGCTGTGTGAAGTTGTTAGTGTTGGAGGATTTATTTGTAAGCTTGGGGATATAACATACAGTGGTAGAAGGATGTTTGTTTTCCATATATAATCAAAAGACTGGAAAAGATCTTAAAAGATCCTCTTTCACCCTTGGAGAAGAAGCACTAGCAGCGTCTGTGCTGTATCGTATACAATCTGCCAATCTGGAAAGTTTCCTTCACTGAGATGTGTGTGTTTCAAGACTGCTGTCTCTTAATCTGTGCTTAGTCTCCTTCAGACTAAGCGGGAGTAATAGCAATTCATTTTTTTTCTTTTTCTTGATCATGTTTTTTAGGCCATCCTTATGGCACAAGTCACAGTATTTCTATTTTACCTGTATCCTTCTCAAAATGGAATACCATAATAAATGTAATCCAAAAAGATGGAGACAGCATCTCAGGACCTCACTACTATTGAGTAGACTGAAAAGACTACTCCTGTTTGTGTTTCCCAGTATGATGTTAGCCTTGTTTGCAATAGCCTGAAATAATTGATTTCTGTTCAGTTCTAATCCACATAAACCAAGTCAGTGATGGCATCTGTGTTGCTTATTACTCATCTGAGTGCTTTACTGAATACTCTTAAAAATAACCTCATTCTTTAACTATTTTTCCAGGAATTTAAATTAATCAGATGGTCTGTAATCCTCTAGCACTCCTTTTGTACCATTTGAAAGAAATAATAGGAATGATGTGTGCAATTTTTTACCTTTTAAGTTTTCATCTTTGCTCTGCAAGAACTGAAGAACAGTTATTAATACTGCATGGCATTGCATCAGCCAGCCCTTAACTGCACCAAATTAATCAGGACCACTCTGGCTGGAAATATCTGACTTTGTTGCTCTCTTCCTGTGTGAGACTGAGGCCTGGGTTTGTCCCTGGTATCAATTATAACTGCCTCCTTGTGACTGGCTTTTTGATGAAGATTAATGCATTGTTTTGATGTCTGCTTATGGCCACGAGCATTTTGAAATCTGTTTATTACAATCACCTCTCAAGTAATCAATGATCTGTGAACTCATAACAGTTTCAGAGGGGAAATGTTATCCTTTTTCTATGAAGAATGGTTTATGACCTGTGAGCTGGCACTGTGATCAGTTTGACAATTTAGCTTGCAAGTGTGAGGAAGGGCATTCCTGTAGCAATAATACCGGATTTTTGTGTGTGTCTTTTGTTGGCCATTGATGCCTGAGCCAGAGCACTAGAACCACCTTGTCAGTACACAACTCTTCCGCATATTTTCAGGACAAAGGAATTCACAAAAGAAACACAAATTAATTATATGCAATTTGGCAAAGGATTTTCTATTCTGCTTTCTTCTTGCTGCAGTTTGCTATAGTAAATAAAAAGGACACAATGGGGTTTTTTTTGCAGAAATATGGAATACTGATTTTAAATATATCTTTGTTGGAGTTGGTAATTTTTTTAAATTGAAATAGATTCCTGTATTTCAATTAAAAGTTAAGAAATTCTTTCTGTGGTATTGAGTGGTTTAAAAGAGGCACTATTTATAGCATCCTCATTTTATTTGACTTTCCGGTCCCTGAAAAGAGCCTGGATGATCTGATACATGGTACACAGAATCTTACATTGGATAAGACCTTCAAGATCATCAAGTCCAACTGTGAATCTCACATGTACATTATCCCATACTAGCAGCTGGCATTTGGGCTGAGTTCTAGTTGTGCTGAAATCTTGGTCTGGTCTGGCCAAGCAGTGTGCAAGGAGGACAGACAGTATCACTGCAAATGTAAATTGAAGAAGTGTGAGTTCAGAAATAAGCTGTTATCCCTTTAATGTCTGAGCTGACAACATATGCAAGTGACAAATACTCGAGTAACTGTACTGAAACAGTTCTATGCAACCCTGCAGCAAAAAAGAAATGCTGGAGTAAGAGAGTAAGAGATCTGGCATACACAGCATTTTGATCTCAAGGTGTTCCTTGCCAACATAGGATTTCTGTGAATTAGTTAGAGCTGGATGGAAGACTTGCCCTTGTCAAGCTCATTCAATTTCTCCCTGCCCAACACTCCAGCCTGACAGATCCTGCTGAATGGCAGCACAGCCTGCTGGGG